>JAJMBE010000058.1:0-15934 GCA_030565125.1 Candida pseudoviswanathii | reverse complement strand
CGACCCCCCCCCCCCCCCCCGCTGTCTCTGTAACAGCATGCCGGCTTCCTTCTATAGCACCATGTTACAATGTCTACAGCAATGTGTCGATGATGCTAGTCTCGCTGGTATCAACACCCTGCAAGAACTCCAGAATTACTACTGTGAGTTGGCTCGTGGGAGTGGTGGCCGGTTCTCTTACACTATTAGTCGTGGGTACACTTACACCATTAATACCGGTTATGCAACGGCTACCGCTAATGCTGGTTATTCAACGGCCATCGTTGACTCGGATACCGACCTTCCATCGGCTACTTCGTCAGCAGAAGTTGGAGATGGAGATGCTGATGACAGTGGAGCTCTGGGATCTTTTGTTTCAGTCACATCAGACATTGCTACAAGCTCTGCAACTGAATCGAGCTCCCCAAGTGAACCAATCACTTCTTCCGGTTCTTCTTCATCTGGTTCATCTTCTTCAATTAGCAGCGAATCCAGCTCAGTTAGTAGCCCCTTCGAAACTTCTATTTGGAGCGATTTCAGTTTGTTAACCGATATAAGCTCATTCAGTGCCTCGATACCCACATTCAGTATGACTCCATCAATTGCTCTTGTTAATTCCATCTACAGTGCTTCCTGGTTTGCTTTAATTGCTGCTTTGTTGTTGTCACTGTGAAAAGTTGCTGGCACATATTTATGTACTTCTCCCTTTTTTTATATTATCTTCGTCTCTTCTTTTGTTAGTGTGTATGTACATGCCTATCATTGCACATATTATTTGTTTCACTGTTCTAACCCTTTGTCGCACCTACGGCTGCCAATTCCGCAACACCGCGAAAATTTGCGAGCGGTATCACGACGACAACCGGGCTCAAACAAGCAGCGTCTGTTTATTATGTCCTGTAAACTTATTCCCAACCCAGTTCATACACACCGGTATGTATTATCTTCTATTGCTTGTCGTTTGACGGGAACCTGGAGTTGAAGTGGGGCCACTTGGGTGGTTTTTTTATTATTTTTTCTTTCTTTCCACAGCCAGATCAGCCAAGAGTGTACCCACAAGTACCCATTCGCTGCGGTTTGCAGCTTAAATAATACTGGTATTATAACTATTCTATTTACGCTGGGGGAAGCTGTGCTTGGATGATTTCTGAAGCACACAAAGACTGATGGAGCCGGCGTTGTCGAACCATAAAAAGATGGACCGGGCCCCGTCTCTCTCCTTGTTTCTTTAAAGTCCATATCCCTCATCAACTTTGCCCATCATGAAAGTTTTCGCTCCCCTTGCTTTCGCTGCTTTAGCCTCTGCCAACGTCCTTCCTTTCGCTAAGAGGGACGACTGCTCCACCTCCGCTTGTGTCAGAGCCTACACGAGTCTCTCACGGAAAGGATGCGTCGATGGCTCGTCCGACTACGCTGACTGTATTTGCTCCATGTCAGACAGCTTTTTCCAGGACTTGTACGACTGTTCCAGAAACTGCGCTGCGTGGGAAAGTTCCGTAATCACCGGTCCTGATGACTTCAAACAGCTTTACTGTGCCATTGCTTTGAACACCGCTTTGACCGTCGATGACCCGGTCCCTTTCACTGAAGAGGACCAGCAGGCTACTAAGAAATCCTCTTCGGCTGCATCCAAAACCACGAGCTCTAAGAGCAGCACTACTACGTCTAAGAAGGCTAAGTCTACGGAGAGCGAAGAAAGTAGCTCCTCAAAGGACGCTGGATCTAAGAGCATTGCTTCTTTCATTGGATTGCTTGCTGCTTTGTTGATCTGATAGTTGAACGTGGTGCTTTGGGTTTTGCCGTTAGAAACCTCATTTTATATGTATGTACTTTCTACTTGTTATCGTTATCAATTGAACCAAATGTTTTAATCTTTGCAGAGCCAAAAGTGTATGCCAGACTGGCCACCCCTTTGATACCCAAATAGGCAGTCGACGCTCCTTTGTTTACGTCTTTGTTTTTTTCTTGTGTGGTGAATTTTGTACCATTCGCGTAGCCAGTTTCTCACTCACTCTCATTCTCACTCTCACTATTGCTAACTAGCACCAGTGCAGTCGAAAATTTTTTTGCCTGGTCCTACAGTCTGTCGTTTGTTTACAGCCATTGGCAGACACCTTTCCTAACACCAACCATGACTCCGATCGACGGAAGTGACAGCAACATGAACCATCTCAAGAGGAAGTACCCGTCGTTGGCGAAACCCCGTCCGCCATTGAAAGAAACCAACGCGAACATCCCGTCCCCTCACAAGCGTAAGAAGATCGAGTCCCCAAACAAACAACAACAACAACAACAACAACAGCTGCAGTCACAGATACAAGTCCACATAGATAAGCATAGCCTGAAGGTAAAGAAGACACCGCTTACGCTGCAAAGTACACAGCAGCAATCACAACAGCAGAAAGGAAACGAGAAGTTGTCAGGCGATGAAATGCACCAATGGCAGCAGTCCTGGCGAAAGATCATGAAGCAGTCAATTGTGTACTTTGAAGGGGACCAACAGCTGCAGGAATACAGGAAAGCACATAAACTATTGCGAATTGTCGGGTGCAAAGTCACCCCTTTCTACGACAACAACGTCACCATCATTATTTCCAAACGTCATTACGACGATAAAACAGAGTACTCACCTCACGACATATTCAGTAACGTCTCCAAAGGAAGCATTAAGGTGTGGAACTACGATAAGGTGTTTCGGTTTTTGAAGAACCTTGGCATTAATATTCAAACAGGCGTCGATGAGCTTGCTATAAGCACCCACACGGTGCTCCCGCCATCTTTAACAAACAACATCGGTACAAATGACAAGAACAACTTGTACACCCTTTTGAAAGAGGAGAAGATCTATGGGTCTACCGATAGGGATCCAAACGCTAAGCGTGACGACTTGCATTACTTTACAAAGAATTACTTGTATGTCTACGACTTGACACAAGTGGTTAGACCAATTGCCGTGCGAGAATGGGGCAGCGAATACCCAATAATGCGTATGACACTAGACGGGAAGTGTCCGTTTATCAACGACCCGAGTGACCAAAACCTGGAAAGGAAAAGGGCCAAGCGAATGAAGAAATTTCAAGCCACGCAAGTCCACCGCCAGGCATTGAAGTTGGCAACCTACAAAATGATCAACGGTATATCTTTGAGTGTGCAGGATTTCACAGGTACTAGCACTAGTACGGATAAGATAGAAGCAGATGAAGAAAGAATAGAAACCACAAGAGGAGAGGCAGAAGCCACGGTTAGTCAGGTGAGCGAAGAACATGTGTTCAGACAACCGTTAATGCGCAACTCCTCGTGCATGCAGTCAAAAGTCACGGAGGTTATGGCATCTGGATACAATGGAGCATCTAATGCGATCGCATTTTCAATGGATTCGAACTTGAATAGTGCTGCGGCCATGGCTGGAGGTAACGGATTGGGACCTGTGTTGTCGCAAGTCCCATCTAAAAAGTTGAATAACTTGAAGCGAAGAATCTTGATGAAGAAGAAGTCGGCCGTGAGTGTCGAGAGGAAAGACAGGGAACACACTCCGGGGTACTGTGAGAATTGTCGAGTCAAGTACGAGAATTTTGAAGACCATATTGCCAGCAACAGACATCGGAACTTTGCCTGTGATGACTCCAATTTCCAGGATATCGATGACTTAATAGCCATGTTGAATGATACTAAAGAATTGGGCAACATTACATCCAATGGCGATTACGTATAGGTTTTATTTACTAGATATCTGCATTAGATTGTGTATACACGCGTTATCACCAGACTCCAGAAATTCGGACTCACTCGCACACCGAAATCACGTTCGGGTCGAACAAACAGAAGAGAAAAAACACAAGATACAGTATGCTTTGAAAAATTTTCCGATTCCAGCAAGAGGACCCACCCAGACCCAAAGAATGCTCCTCAGATCCGTGCTAAGAGTGCCGTGCCGCAGTCTTGCGTTACGAAGAGCATACTCCGATGCAGTCAAAGGTGCGGGTTCCGACAAGCCCGCAAAACCAAAGCTGAAAGTCAACAGGTTTGCACAGCAGTATTCCAAACCAGCAGCTCGACCACGACAGAATAACAGGCAGAATAACACACAGCGTCAGCAGAATCAAGGGCCCCGTGTAAACAACCAGCAGTCACAGCCAAGGCAACAACCGAGCCAGCAATCAAAGCCAAGGCAGCAACACAGCCAACAGCAACAGCAACAGGGCCAAGAGCAACAGGGCCAACATCATCGGGGCCAGCAACATCCCAGGGGCCACAACCTGGAGAAACCAAACATGGGCCAAAATCAAGGACCTCAGTCTCGGAACGCCGTGAAGGAAGATGGTAACGCCAGGCAGAATGCTGCTCCAGCACAGCGTAGACCGGCACCTGGCAAGAAGCCCAAGAAAAGAAAGGTCTACAGGCAGTTAGTCAAGATCCAGGTTCCGCCGTTTGTGACGGTTGCGAACTTGGCGGCAATCATGAAAGTCACGATGAAGAGCATATTGAGGAAGTTGGAGGAGTTAGGGTTCGAGGACATGAGACACAACTATATCCTCGACAGAGAGAATGCGGGTATGATTGCTGACGAGTACGGGTTTCAAATCGAGGACTCGAGCGAGGAGAGCGCCGACGTGTTTGCGGCGCCTGAGAAGCCAGAGTTGCTTAAAGAACGTCCGCCTGTTGTCACCATCATGGGCCACGTTGATCACGGGAAAACAACCATCCTTGACTACTTGAGGAAATCAAGCATCGTGTCGCAGGAGTTCGGGGGCATAACACAGCACATTGGTGCGTTCTCGGTGACTACACCACAGTCGAAGAAGAAAATTACGTTCTTGGATACCCCTGGGCATGCGGCGTTCTTGAAGATGAGGGAAAGAGGAGCAATCATTACAGATATCGTTATCTTGGTGGTGGCTGCTGAGGATTCAGTCATGCCGCAGACAATTGAGGCGATCAAGCATGCAAAGAAGTCGGGTGTTCCCATGATTGTCGCTATCAACAAATGTGACAAGCCAGGCGTAGACATTGACAAAGTCTTGTCTGATCTTTCAGCAAACGGTGTCGATATCGAGGATTACGGTGGTGACACCCAGACTGTTCGAGTTTCCGGGAAGACAGGTATGAACATGGACAAGTTGGAAGAAGCTGTCATCACATTGAGTGAAATGAGCGAGTTCAAAGCAGAACCCAAAGGCGTCCCTGCAGAAGGATGGATCATCGAGTCCCAAGTTGAGAAAGGAATGGGTCACGTTGCAACCGTGCTAGTGCGTCGAGGCACGTTGAGACCAGGCGACGTCGTTGTGGCTGGCCAGACATACTGCAGAATCAAGGGTATGAGAGACGAACACGGTAAGGCTGTTAAGGCTGCTGGCCCATCAACGCCAGTGAGAGTCTGGAGTTGGAAGGATTTGCCAGACAGTGGAGACCAGTTATTGCAGGCAAAGACGGAGCAGATTGCCAAGAAGGCGATAGACTATCGTACTGCTAAATTGCAGGAAATTCGCGCCACTAGAGACATGGAGATCATCAACGAGCAACGTGCTGATCAATTGAAAGAGGCTGAGAGAAAGGAAAAGATTGCTGAGATGAAGAAAGAAGGGTTGGATACCAGTGCGTTAGAGGAGGCAGAGCAGGAGAGCAAGACGACCACTTGCAACTACATGATAAAAGCCGATGTTTTTGGCTCTGCTGAGGCTATCAAAGAGAGCATTGACGGCATCGGCAACGATGAGGTCAAAGCCGCTGTTATTTCCACTGATGCTGGTGCACCTACTGATAGTGATCTCGATATGGCCAAGACTTTTGATGCAACGATTTTCTGTTTCAACTTGAAGGTGCCTAAGCCGATTGCCGCGAGGGCAGATAGAGAGAAGATCAAGATTGTGGAACACAACGTCATCTACCGGTTGATTGAAGAGGTGACTGAGGAGTTGAGTTCCAAGTTGGCGCCAATAGTTGAGGATAAGACGGTGGGTGAAGTGGAGATCAGGAATTTGTTCAATGTGACCATTAGCAAGCAGAAAGTCAAGGTTGCTGGGTGCAAGGTTTCCCAGGGTACTATAAAGATTTCTTCTTCAATCAAGGTGATGCGTGGTGATGAGGAGATTTTCAGAGGTAAGTTGTCTTCCTTGAAAGATGTCAAGGAAAACATAACCGAGGCCACAAAGGGTAAGGAGTGTGGTATTTCCTTTGACAAGTGGACCGACTTTGAAATCGGTGACAAGATCGTGGCCTACGAAGAGATCCGCCATAAAAGATACTTGTAAATATCCTAGATAGTTTGTACATATACGCCGTGAATACAGAAACAGGGTGCGGCACACTCACACAAAGTTGCTCCGCGTAGAAACAGTTGGAAAAAAAAATGAGATTAAGAACTCGGATTCCAAGCCCATCTCATCTCATCGCATCAACTTTACCATCAATCACAATGTCTTCCTCCCAAGAGCACGAGGACAACTACTCATCCGACGACGAGTCCATTGACGAGTCATCCAAATCAGAAGTTCTTTTAGGATTCGTGGATGCGCCGATCCTCACTGACGCCGAGGACGAGGACGGGGCCGACGATGACACACCAACGATCGAAGACACCTTCATCGGCAGCCAGCCCGTATGGCTCCATCCCAACTCCAAGCCACCTCAAAAACTAGTCACCTGTGACGTGTGTCACCAGGACTTAGCGTTGTACTTGCAGGCATTTGCGCCGTTGCCCGGGAAGTTATACGACCGGGTGATCTACGTTTTTGGGTGCAAGAACACGCGGAACTGTTCTGGCAAGAAGGGCAGCGTCAAGGCCGTGAGGGGCATCATTAAGGACCAAGCGACGGTCGACAAGATCAAGCTAGAGAACCAGGAGGCGTTACGGAAGGACATGGATGCGAAGATGAAGTTGGAAAAGCAGAAGAAGTTGAACGATGAGTTGACGAAGGACTTGTTTAAGAAGTCTGATACCTCGTCGAATCCGTTTGGCGGGGGGTCTAACCCGTTCTCAAATCCGTTTGGCCTGAACCCCTTTGAGAAGAAACCGGAAGAGAAGCAAGACAAACTGGATGATAAAGCCAAAGAGAAGAAGAAGACGGAGAAGACTCCATCATATGCAGAGGTCGCGTCAACCAACGCGCCTAAGCCAAAACCGGTCAAGAAATTAGAAGGTGCACTTCCTGAGTATAAAGGATACTTTGTCTACGTTGAAAACGAGCGGTTCAAGAAGGCAACCACTGATCCAGACTTGGAGAAATACAAGCATTTGATAGAGGAGGCAGGCGACGATGACACTGATGTCCCAGAAAGAGCCGGTTCGTCGTCAAGTGGTCTCGAGAACCCTGAGATCGGCAAGATTGCGAACATGTTGCAGGACAAGTTTTTCGAGAAGTTCACAAGCACGGTGCAGGCGAACCCGGGTCAGGTGCTCAGATACGGCGGCCAGCCATTGTGGTACTCCAGCAAAGTGGGCCAGGTGCCACCGGGCAAGAAGTACGAGTTGCAGTTGATGCCTAAAGCAATTATGGATTTAGAAGGGTTAGATGGTGATATTGTCGGCGGGATGTCGTGGGGTACGATCGTGGTTTTCACTAGTGAGGATGACTTTATTCCGGAAGAGAACTTTGACGAGCATGCAGTGGGGTATGTTGAAGAGCTGGCGTATGTTCAATGGGAGTAACGTTGTGTAAGTGTATAGTGAAGTTGTGTGGTCGTATATGCAGTGCTTGTGAGTTAAGACGGCAGTAAAAGTCGGCGATCTGTAAGCTCAAGGAGCAAGGTGTAAGATGAAACTGTTCCTCGTTCATACACAGCTCTTGGGCGGGCTACCCGTGTTCCGTGTCAGCCTCTTTTCAAGCCCCGCCAGCCCAATACCCTGGTCCAACTAGGATTAAGCTCAGACTAAGCCTCAAGTTCATCTGTACATAGAGATATACTTTTCAGATTCCCCAGATTCTGAAGGTTTTCAACTGTCGAAATACGAAGGTGGCTCTGAGAGCCCGTGATGGAGCGGCGACTATCACTATCTTTGTTGAGACATGACATCTTGCTGTCACTTACGTTAACTCATCTCGACTTCACAGCTCTAGAGACATCCCAGGGTGTCAGAGTACGTGTAGCTGTGTGTCAGCAGCGGCGTTATCGGGGGTTTTGTGTCATTGCGCAAATGGTATACCGAAAAAAGCGAAACCCACCCATTGAGTTATTACGTCACCTCACCACCACTGTGTCTCTCCACTTTGACAATACAAGACGGACGAAGAGACATCTCCACTTGCTAAATCCGACATCGTTCATTCGCTGGGTCCAGTGAGTATTGGCACCTTCAACAAGGGATAAGAGAAAACTCACAGAGTGATGTGCAATTCTTGGCCATGCGTATGGGTGCTTTTCCTCTTTTGTGCTCGATATCTTTCCGGTCTAACCTTATCGACTGGGATTGGCTAGAATCTTATTTTCAGGGTTATGAGAATTTGGGTAGAAAGAGAGAAAGCTTATCATTCCGTGCATATCCCTTGTTCTCTGGTTCTCTGGTTCTCGGAGACTCACTTTTTTCGCAACTACATTGGTTGTGAGCTGCGCAAGGGACCATGAGCCCATCTTGCTGAGTATATCAACTGTGAAGCTCACCTTGTCTCGCGCCACAACTGCAGGGTTGTTCGTGATTGGTGGTTGGGTCGGGTTGTGACCTGTGTGCGGGTTACATCTCAGCCCCGTTTTCTTGAACCCGCAAGCTTAATGAACAAGACCAAGATGTGCTAACCATATTTGCTGGGGTGAACTTCTCTCTCTCTCGTAACACCAGAAGAAGCAACCAATTGGAGATATCGCTCCGACGCCCCATCCAACGACATGACCATTCTGACGCCATTTCGAAGCGTTTGACCGCTACTTCTAACGACTATAAATACACTCTCTCTCCCCCTGCCCCCTCCCCACCCGCCACTCCTCTCAAACCTAAAACATCCAGACACTTACTCCATACACATACATACAACATCCGACCTATAACAATGAGACTCTTTGCGCTTTCTGCCCTCGCATCATTAGCATCCGCCAACTCAAATGTCATCCTCGACATCGTGCTCAAGGAGTCCTGTTCCAGCGACGCGTGCGTGACGTCACTGACACTCATCACCAGCGCATGTGGCGAGAACGGCAGCTCCAACTACACGTGTCTATGCAACGCCATGCCCGACCGCTTCTACAACCTGATGTTGGACTGCACCCACAGCTGCGGCGTCCTGAGCGACTTTGGTGGCGCCACCAACGGCGCTGACGTCAAGGACTACTACTGCCGTTTGGAAAGCAGCCAGGCCGTGAGCGCGAAGGCGGAGTCCGTGGGCGGAAGCTCTACTGCGTCTGGATCCAGCTCGAGCTCGGCTGGCGGTGCGGTCGTTGAAGGGTATGCTAACTATTACGTCTCCCTTGCTGGTTTCGTCGCTGCTATGTTAATTTAGAATCAGTATGTCTCCATATAGTTCTTGTTTAAACCTTGAATATATTCTTTATTTAACTTGAGAGTGGAATTGAGAATTGATAAACATAGGCTGGGTTTGTAGTTGTGGCCAAGTCTTCAATGCAGCCCTGGTGCTCACACCCACAGATTACATACAACCATTTACTTGAACGAAATATATGTATTGAAATATACAAACAATGTGCTAACATGTGAAAAAAATACAATAATTGCAAATTGAAATGTTTAGGCTTGAATTGGTTCTTCTTCTTCCTTAACAGCCTCCTTGACTGGTTCTTTGGTAGCCTCCTTCACGGCTTCTTTAACAGCTTCTTTCTTAGCTGGGACTTCCTTAACAACTTCTTCGACTTTAGCAGGTACTTCTTCCTTCACTGGTTCCTTAACTTGAACCAGTTCAGCGTCGTTACTAGAGGAGTCAACTTCAGGCACTGGGGCGTTTTCATTCTTTGGGGTCTCTTCATCTGGCAAAGGTGGGGCTAATTGTTCCTTCTCGACAACTTTTTCTTCCTTCACTTGGGCCGCTGGAGACTCGTGGTGTTCTTCCTTCTTGGCCAACTTCTTGTTGGCACCCTTGGTTTGAGCAACCACGGTTGAGGTTGGTGTAGATGATGCGCTAGAGGAGGAAATTTCAGGCTTGTCGTAGTCGGCCAATTGGCTGTAGAATGTGTTACAGTCGTAATCCCAGGTGGAAAATGGTTTGCTGACGGAACATCTGTCCTTGGTCCATGGGCTAGCATAGATCAATGGAGAATAGTAGACGTAGAAGATCAAACTGAGAACAGTGGTACCAGCAACAAGGAAGTATGCAATGTTTTGCAAGATACGGCTACGGCTACCAAAGTAACCAACGACAACTTCAAAAACATGACCAAGGGCCAAGATACCGAAATACAAGGCTGGCTGGTAGTGGTGCAAGAACAACTGTCTGCCCATAAGGAAGAATGGAGCATAGTGGATTGCCCAACCCAAAGTGTAAGACAACACTTGGGTATTGAAGTTGAAGATGTGCTTGTCTCTGGATAATGGAGTTCCCAAATGGAATTTGAGAATGGTGTAGGCGGCGTAAAGACTGAATCCGGCGATGGACAAAGTGGCGGCCCACCAGGTAACGGCGTTACCCAACAAGTAAACTTGTCTGTGTTCCCTGTTCCAGTAGTTGATACCTCTCAACAACAATGGCCATTCGGATGGGTTGGATTGCCAGTGGTGGTGGGAAGTCAACCCTTGGTTAATCTTCCACATTCTCTTGTGCGATTCAACAATCTTTTGCCATGTGGACAATTTAGGGTAGTTGACAATCTTGGCGTTCTCTTTAGGCAAGTACTTGTTTTCGTTTGTCTCAATGTACCAGTGGGTCAAATGACGTTTACCTTGGGAAGCAGCAGTGACTTCTTGTTGGCCGAACCCCCAGTCAGGTAATTTCACTTCACTGGAGAACAAGTAGTGGCCAGTCATAGCATGCTTCAATCTGAAAACAGTATTGAGAGCCTTGACGAAAACTTGTGCATCTCCTTCCTGTGATCTGTAGTTCACAACTTCAACAATCCAGTCATCGTTGGCATCACCAGCAAATCCTTCGTAACCATAACACGAAGCTTCCTTTTGCCAATCACGCTCACTAACAGGTGGCTTTTCGTCGTGGGAGTGCAATCTTCTTCCAGTGTTGATGTGCTTCAATCTGATCTTCATACCGTTGATCAAAGGAACAAAAGTGTCGTTGTAGATGGTACCGTTGAATGGCTCAATCAACCACTTGTTGTTGGAGTCCAAATGTGGGTACAAGGTGATTTGTTGTTGCTTGGAACCGGTCTTGTAGAAGTGGTCGTGGGAGTGCAAGTAACCACCACGGGTGTCGAGATGACGCATTGTGATAACAGAACCTAAACCAACTGGTTCAATAATGTCCTTTGGAATCTTGTTTCCTTGTAAGCTAGCTCTGAACGCGCTGGTCATGAAAGCACCGCCGTCACCTTCTTTGTATAACAATTGAAAGTGAATGGCGAAAAAGGCAAGGTACAAGGCGATGGGGATTCCCAACAAAATGAAGCCTCTGGCAAAAAAGTGGTGCACAATCTTCTTGGTGCTAACGGTCAAATCGCCAATGATGAACCACAATTGGTAGAGACACAATAATCCGACCCAGGCAACGGTGAATAGACCAACCCATTTGGAACTCAAGGCTAAGCCAAGAGCAATACCGGTTGCAATCAAGCTCTTGTACCAGCCAAAGGTAAATGGAACCTGGATCTCGAATTTCTTCCAAGCATAGACTGCGGCAGCAATGAAGAAAAGCAATGGGGAGTCTAACAAAATGTATCTGGAAATGGTGACGTTAAAGTTCTCAATAATCAACAAGAAGGTGGTGGCATATGCGATGACTGGTCTGACACCCGACTGTCTCAAGGTCAAGTAGCACAAAATCACAGTTCCGACTCCCAACAAGGCAGGGAATTGTCTCATAAACACATATGGGGTAGTATCTGGGAACTTGTCACCAATTGACTTGAAATCAAAGTCACCTTTGAAACCGCCGACGGCACCAACAGCACCGAAAAGCATTTTAGCCAATGGTGGGTGGACGTCCATGAAAAAAGTGCCCAAGATGTACTTTTTGGCGAAACCACCGAAATGCACTTCGTCAAACACGACTGAGTTTGGGTACGACAACTTGTACATTCTCACGTAGAATGCCACAACCAACAAGGAGGAAAGCATCCAGTACTCTTTGGTTGAGAGCAGTCTCTTTTTGAGGACTGTGGTGGAGGGTTCAGTGACTAAGAACTCACGGATGTGACCCTTTTGGAAGATGGGATCAACCAATGGGTCGATTGTGAGCACGTCTTCGTGCTGTTTGCTTCTGATGGCAGCCTGTTTTGCTGCAACTTTCGAGGCAGGCGTGGATACTTTTTTAGCCATGGCAACAGTACAATTGTATGGATTAAAAAAGGTGGTTGGGGGAGGTGGTAGTACTTGTCCAATGAGTTTGAGCTAGTGGATTAGCTATGGTCAATTGTGGGAGGTCGAATGATAGGTGTTGTCCTGTGGAAGAAACAATAGAAGGGAGATGTTGGCTAACCGTGTGAAAAATTTTGGACTGTGCGAGAGCACGAAGGAAACAAAAAAAAACAAAATCTATGTGTTGTCTTTTTTCACTGCTGCCGTTGTTGTTGTTGTTGTTGTTGTTGTTGTTGTGAGTAGTGCGCGCACGGAGAAATCGCGAAAGAATAAAAAAAAGAGTCCAAAGAAACCACAGTGTCCTCAATTGTTAACTCAGTGGGAAACGCGCCAGCGCCAGCGTGTGCGCGTGCGCGCGATCCCAGGACGTGTCTCGCTCGATATTCCTGCTCACATGACCTCCAACAATAACAACTTCATCCTTTTTTTTGCAGCTCCGACAGAAAAAGCCACAACTCGAGGGATTGTCGAGAGATTTCGCAACACTTTGACGCATGCTGGGAGATCTGCAGTAAGTTATGTGTGAACACTATCTTTGGTGGGTATCAGTTGGTATGTAGTTGCTGTACTCAGCTGGGGTAGACGTAGTTGATAACTCCAGTGGAGAAAGGGATTAGTTCATAAAGGAGCTGGATGACAAACTTTTGTAGGGTGAGCGGAGATTACTTTTCCTGCCAATATCCGGCCAATTTCGAATGAAAAGAGAGTTTCGACTATCGAATGGAGCGTTCTTCAAAGTAATCTTGGCCCAATTCGCAATTTCAAATCTAAACCTTAACAACGATAGAGTTCCCAAGTAGGGTGGAAAATACGAAGAGCATCTTAATTTATGCATGGTTGGAGTACGTCACATATATCGTAGTACCCCCCGTGTTACGAAAACTAGACAATGGGGTTAATCATAACGCTATCTTTAGTCGGGCCCACCTAAGTTAATTCGAAGATGCCATTGGTGAATCACATGGGTGGTGATCTTTCTCTTTCCCTTTGCCCTGAGGTTAGTTCCCCCTTTCTTTGCTTTTTGTTCGCTTGAGCAAGCAACAATAGGGCAGAAAGAATCACCAAATTATTTTTTTTTCTCGGCGCCCACTCTGCGATGGGCAAAACCACAACCACAACCACAAGCACATGGTTTGCTTTCAATCAAAGCAAACAGCAGTCAAGAAATTTGCCAGTTCGTTTGTTTGTTTGCGAATTTCTTGGATAGAAAGATTAATTACCCTTAATTAAACTGCAACATGGGGCCCTCGTGGGCCTTGCACACGTTGCCACCATGCGTATCGTAACTGCTCATCTTTCTCTCTCCCTCTCTCCCCCTGAGTTCTGTTTGTCAGGGTTCACCGCGCTCAATACTCTCAAACTCTATTAGAGGTGTGTGTGTGTGTGTGTGTGTGTGTGACTGGTTGCCTAATTTTGTGTGCTTGCTTATCACCAGCAATTTTCCACACTGGCAGAAGACATTTCTTCTGGGTGCCAGCCTGGAGCTCAGCTCACAGCAGATTAAGATGAGACACAAAATAGCGCAAACGGAAGAATAGATTGCAGCTAGCCTGCATGTAGACAATGTTGCACAAAACGAAGCTACTTCATGCAGGATCAATTTCATCAGAGTATATTTTTTTTTCTTGGAAGGTGAATATGTGAAAGATTGACTTTACCACCGCCAGAAGACAAACCACAACAGCCAAAAGAAAAAAAAAATCACAGATATATAAAAGGACAACCGCATCGCCGCTTGTAGATTCTGGATTTTTGCTCTCTCTCTCTCTCTTTCCTCTACACTTGTCAGCCCACCGAAAGATCGAGAGAAAAGAACTAGTTGTTTAACCACTGTTCAAAGTTTTTTCAAAAGTCTTTATTTTTTCCCCACCTGTTCAAAGCGAATTTCTACTCAATTTGAGCAATCCCATTTATTTTTTTACTTTTTAAAGTCTTTGAAAATACGGTCTGACGCTAGAGATATAGAGAAAAATGGCTCGTCAATTAGCGAGAGCTATCAAAATGAAAGCGGTGAGAAATCGACATATCATGTAAATTCCGCCTCCGATGCCTATAGAATCTCGATCCAGGACGCTGCCAACCAGTTCAAGACAGACTTGGTCAGCGGTCTTTCCGACAGTGAGGTGTCTTCCAGAGCCCAGCAGTATGGTTTGAACAACTTGGGCGCAGAAGAGAAGATCTCCTACACTAAAATTTTGGCCCACCAGGTGTTCAACGCCATGATCTTGGTGTTGATCATCAGTATGATCATTGCCCTCGCCATCCAGGATTGGATCTCTGGGGGTGTCATTGGTGGTGTTATTGGTATTAACGTTGTCGTTGGTTTCCTTCAGGAGTTCAAGGCTGAAAAGACCATGGGCTCGTTGAGAAACTTGAGTTCCCCCACCGCTAGAGTCACCAGAAATGGTGACGACACAACCATCCCCGCCGAGCAAGTTGTCCCCGGTGATATTGTGCACATCAAGGTCGGTGACACCATCCCTGCTGACCTTAGATTGTTTGACTCTATGAACTTGGAAACCGACGAAGCCTTGTTGACTGGTGAATCCTTGCCCGTTGCCAAAGACCACGAGATGGTCTACAAGGACTTCTCCACCCCGGTGCCCGTCGGCGACCGTTTGAATCTTGCTTACTCCTCCTCCATTGTTTCCAAAGGTAGAGGTTCCGGTATAGTCTACGCCACTGGTTTGAACACCGAGATAGGTGCCATTGCCCAGTCGTTGAAAGGCAACAACGGTTTGATCAGAAGAGTCGACAAGTCTGACGGTAGAAAGCCCAAGAAGAGAGAGTACAGTAAGGCTGCCGCCGGTACTGTTTACGACGTGATTGGTAACATCTTGGGTGTCAACGTTGGTACTCCCTTGCAGAAGAGATTGTCATGGTTGGCCATCTTGTTGTTCTGGGTCGCTGTTGTGTTTGCCATTGTCGTCATGGCCTCCCAGAAGTTCCACGTCAACAAAGAGGTTGCCATCTATGCTATCTGTGTTGCCCTTTCCATGATTCCTTCCTCCCTTATCGTTGTCTTGACCATCACCATGGCCGTCGGTGCCGAAGTCATGGTCTCCAAGAACGTCATTGTTAGAAAGTTGGACTCCTTGGAAGCCTTGGGTGGTATCAACGATATCTGTTCCGATAAAACCGGTACCTTGACACAGGGTAAGATGATTGCCAAGAAGGTCTGGTTGCCCAACGTCGGTACGTTAGAGGTGCAGAACTCCAACGAGCCATACAACCCGACTGTAGGTGACGTCAAGTTTTCCCAGTTCTCGCCTCAGTTCATCAAGGAGACCGACGAAGAGGTCGACTTCAACAAGCCATACCCGGACCCCATGCCCAAGACCATGCACGACTGGTTGATGACTGCCACCTTGGCCAACATTGCCACCGTTAACCAGACCAAAGACGAAGACTCTGGTGAGATGCAGTGGAAAGCCCACGGTGATGCTACTGAGATAGCTATCCAAGTGTTTACTACCAGATTAGATTACGGCCGTGACTCGCTCGTGCACAACTTCGAGCACTTGGCCGAGTTCCCATTCGATTCCTCCATCAAGA
>JAJMBE010000057.1:45967-74301 GCA_030565125.1 Candida pseudoviswanathii | reverse complement strand
AAAAGAAGGTCACGTGACTTCAGTGGAACAAATTGGCGTGCGTGCGGCTGGATGAGAGAACAAGATAGCCCAGCTATCTCCAATGTATTCGTGGAACTTGACTGGTCCGTTGGTGGTTTGGGCTTCAAAGTCTGGCGCGGTAGATCCTAATCTCAAGGTTGGCATGTTTTTTGTTGAACAGTAGAAAAAGAAGTGCGCGAAAGCCAAAGAAAATGTGCGGGCACTCTCACTTTTATCCTGGGGACAATTGACGCCACAGTTTTCACTCCCGTCGAGGAAACTATTGCAAAGATCACGTGACAAGAGCAATTTTTCTTATCCCTGGGCAAACCCCCTGTCGGGAGTTTGCAAAATGGCAACCACAATTCATCATGCAGCTAATTTATCACGTATTCAATGGTCTAAATTCTTGCACAACCACTCCCCACGTGATACTTCGTCACATCACGTGTGTAAGTGACGTGCCACAAAGTGGCACGTGAAGGATAATACCACGTGAGAACAGTGACACATGAGATATCATACCACGTGCACACACATCACGTGAAAACGATTCTCCCTCCCACGACTTTTCCCGAAAATTTTTCTTCATCATTTTTTTCAGAACTCACCGACAAGATCACTCTGGCAACCACCTACCAATCAAACCCCCTCCACCCACCATGGCTTACCAACTTACATTCTCCGACGAATCCAAGGAAAGACTCATCAAGCTCTTGGACTACTCCAAGACAATTGCTCACTACGGTTTCATCCCATTCGTGTTGTACCTCGGCTGGTCTGCTACCCCAAACAAGCCATCGATCTTGAACTTGTTGTCACCATTCCCATCCGCTTAGACAAAAGAGACGACTGCTGTACATAGATTAATAAATTTCGTATGTTCTGATGACGTCCTGTAGGAAAAAATTTTCTCTGCTGGAGGTATCTTAGGATGACGACTCATCTGGTCTCTCGTAGTATCACCACTTATCTGGAGCATTCTTTTGTAGCTCACCTCGTTCACTTCGTACACGCAGTTACCACAGGCTTCGCTCACTTCGTTCACTCAGCGATGAACCCCACCACTGTTGAACTCATCTCAGGTCTCTCAGCCGGCTTCTGCACCACCCTCGTCACCCACCCATTGGACATCATCAAAGTCAGACTCCAGCTCTCCGACTCGTCACTCTCGTCCATTGTGAAAAACCTCCATGGGTCCTACTACCGAGGCATCATGCCCAATCTCATCGGCAACATATCAGCATGGGGGCTCTATTTCGCCCTCTACTCCGAGTTCAAGAGCATCATGCCGGCGCACTCCACCGCCGCCAACTACTTCAGCTCGTCGGTGCTCGCTGGGCTCTCCACTTCCGTCTTGACAAACCCCATCTGGGTGCTCAAAACAAGAATACTAGGCACGACGTATGCGTACACGTCCATGCTTGATGCAATCAAGCAGATGCTTCGGAAAGAAGGCGTGACAAGTTTCTGGAAGGGCACAATCCCCAGCATGTTCCAGGTCTTCCAGGCTAGTTTGCAAATTACCATCTATGATCACTTCACGAGACACGACGACCTATCCACGCTATACGCCCTGGCAACGTCGAAAATCATCAGCATGGTGGTCATGTACCCAGCACAGGTAGTGCGAGCACGTCTACAGAATGGAGCATCCAGCATAACAGCAGTCATAAAACAGTTGTCAGCGGAGGGCATCACACGTTTCTACCGAGGGCTCGGCGCCAACATACTAAGGGTGGTGCCGGCTACATGTGTCACGTTTGTAGTCTATGAAAGGGTTAAACGCTATTTAGTTCTTCAAGACTGAATGCAAGTTGCCAAAAGACAACACTTCTTCTATCCTATCTACACCAGCAACCAACATGGCCAACCTGTCTATGCCACACCCCCAGCCACCTGTCGGTGGCAACCCATAGTTCATCACATTGAGGTAGTTCTCGTCGGGAATCAACATGTCCTGGTCATTGGACTCCGCCCTCATCTGCTGCTGCAATTTAAACTTGCGCATCTGCTCGGCTGGGTTGTTTTCCTCCTCATACGCATTAGCCATCTCTCGCCCATTAATAAACAACTCGAATCGAGAAGAAATTCTGTTGCCATTGGCGTCGGTGGTCGATTTAGCCAACGGCGACATCACCTCTGGTTGATTGTATATAAACACAGGCGTGTTTGGACGGTCTTTGCATAGCGACTCCAAGTAAACCTCTGCCAAGTTGTCCAATAGTTTCACCGGGTTGGGTTGTGGTGGCACCTCCAATCCTAGTTTCTGGTGAACCTCCACCAACCCTTCTAGTGTGTCTGGTATGGCCAACCCCGTTCTCTCTTCCAACGTCGGCAAAAACTCATACCTTTTAAACTCCTTCACCTCCATCCCCACAACCCCAAACACATACCTAAACATCTCCTCCGTCATCTCCATCAACTCCTCCAAACTCGTGTACGCCTGGTAAAACTCACAGGTCGAAAACTCCGGGTTATGCGTCAAATCCACCCCTTCATTCCGGAAGTTACTACCAATCTCAAACACTTTATCAAACCCAGCAATGACAAACCTCTTCAACCACAACTCCGGCGCCACGCGAAGATGTACCGGCGTAGACTTGTAGTGTGTGATAAACGGCGTGGCATTAGCCCCCGTGCCCTGGCCGCTCAATATCGGCGTCAGCACCTCCAAAAACTCTCGATCCACCAAAAACTTCCTTATTGCCTGCACAATCTTTGACTTGATCACGATGGGGTTCTTCGACGATGGATTGACTAGGTAGTTAACCACCCTGTTGTTGTTGATCAACCCCCGATCAACCATCCTATTCGGTATCGTGTTCAAACACGGCGTCAACATCTCCACGGGCTTGTTCAACTTCAATGTCAATTCCCCAGTCTTTGTCCTCGAGGCATACCCTCGTGCAGCAATGTAGTCCCCCACTTTGAAAAACCCATGGATCTCAGCAAACTCATCTCCACTGATCCCCATGAGCTTGTTCGCTGCCAAAACCTGAACATTCACGTCGTCCTGCACTATATCAATAAAGTACATCCCCTTTCCTGCTTTCCTGATACTCAAAACCCGCCCTTCAAGAAGATAGTTGTCTTGCGGGAATTCTGTCGTCCCGCCAAACCTCTCGCGAAACTTCTTCACTCTCATCACCTCCGCCAGCCCAAGTTTCTGGCGAACTTGGGAGATGGATGGGTAGTGGGATCCTCTAACCAAACTCTTTCTGTACTCATGGGTCAAATCCGGCCGTGTCAGTAGCCTCCTGAGAGCTCGTATCATTGGGTCTGGTGGTGATTACAAGATGAAAATTTTCCCACTATTTATTTCGCGATCTATACAAACTAAACCCGCGCTTCGCGCTTTGCTTCGCGCTACGCTTCGCTCCGCACCGCTTTAAATCCTGGTTCTGCCCACCAACCTATCAGCAATCTCCCTCGTATTTCCCCAATGTATCTTCTTTGGCATTCTCCTGCCCAACTCCGTCTCAAAGTCATACAAGTGTCTAATCGATGTAAACTTCAAACGCGACGACTTCACACCCAACACAGCAGCAGTGTTCATAATCTTCTTGTCGTCGTCCGGAAAGTCCAACACATACCTCAAATCCGACAAGTCGTGCTCTTCGATAAACTGCACCGCCTTTATAGCAAATCTATCACCTCTGGCTCTATCTATTGGCGATGGCAAACCACCTTGCTGCACGTGACCTGGGATGGCCGTCTTGGTGTCAAACTCACCGTGGCTCTCGGCATTGATGATGTCAGACAAAACGTGTGGAGTCAACACCTTCGAAGCATTGCTTGACTTGATAATCAACTTACCAGACTTGGTCATCTCCCTCTCAATAGAAAACGATTCTCTCAACGAGTTGATATCGTTTTCCAACTGAGCCAACTGGATGCCTTCCTCTGGCACATAAGAAGCCTGGGCACCACTGATCAACGCCGCATACGTAGCAATATAACCAGAGTTACCACCTTGAACATCAACCACAAACGCCGTGCCCCTCGTGGCCGAGGCCGACTGCTTGACAATATCACAGTACTCCATCAACGAGTTCAAACAGGTGTCGGCTCCCAAGGAGTACTCAGTACCAGGAACATTGTTCGAAATAGTAGCCGGGATCAAAACCATAGGGATTCTAAAAGCTGGGTACATGGCCCTCGACCTCTCCAACTGCTCCAACGACACGAACGCTTCGAACCCACCAACAATAATCAACCCGTCAAACTGGTATTTCTCAAAATAATGGGCAATCATACCAATGTCAGTATCATCTGGCGTCTGTCTGTTCGTACCAATCTCCGACCCACCAATGCTGTTCCAACCTTCAATGTCAATCCAGTTCATCAGCTTCACCGACTCGTGTCTCGACAACCCAGCGAACCCATTGTGAATGGCATATGGGGTGTGGCCACGAGACATACAATACGTAGCCATAGCATACACGGCAGAGTTCATACCACCAGCGGGGGCACCAATGTTGACAATGGCAATCTTCTTGCGCTTCTCCACGGGCAACGTTGGCTTCTCATGCACGGCCGAGTTCATGGCCATAAAGTTAGCCAAGTGCTCTTTAAACTCGTGGTCTCTCAACGACATAGCCTTCTCAAAGTCCTGAGCTTCAATGGCGGCAGCGACAGACTTGGTGATCTTGACAGCTTCCACCAATGGCTTGCAACAAATCTTGTTCTCATCAATCGCAATCAAAGGAGATGGCACATCAGGAGTCAACTCCAAGATAGCCTTCACTGCTTCAACACCTTGCAAAGTAGCCAAGATTCTGTCGTAGGCAACAGCAGTACCACCTCTCTGCACGTGTCCTAAAACGGTAATTCTCGTATCCAATCCCAATCTATCCACCAACACGTTCTTCACCTCATCAGACGAAATTGGTTTCAATTCAGATGTAATGGCACCTTCGGCAACGATAACAATGGTCTTTCTCTTCCCCTTAGCTCTGTGCTTGCCGACAATGTCACACATCTGGTCCTTCCAGTCCTTGGAAGAAGCCGGCTTCTCTGGAATAAGGATGTAATCGGCACTTGTGGCAATACCGGCCATCAAGGCTAACCAACCACAGTGTCTGCCCATAACTTCAACAACAAAAGCACGGGAATGGGAGCTTGCCGTGGCATCAATGTAGTCAATGGCCCTACAAATTCTCTCCAAAGCTGAGTACCCACCAATGGTGGAATCCGTCATAGCCATATCGTTATCAATGGATCCAACCATACCACAAATGTACAAGTGTTTGTGCTTTTCGTATTGCTCAGGGGTGATTTCCCCTTTGTCTTTCAACTCCCTAATCAAAGATGGCCACTCATGTCTGAAAAGATCAGCACCAGTCAAGGAACCGTCACCACCACAGACAATCAACCCGTCAATTCCTGCCTCAATCAAGTGCTTGCACCCCAACAATCTCCCCCAACGCTCCTTAAACTCCATACATCTGGCAGTACCAATGTTTGTACCACCTTCAGAAAGGAAACCTCTCACGTCTTGCCAGTAGGTCTGCTTGATGTACTCTGGCCCACCTTTAACCAAACCAGAGTAGCCCTCTCTGATGACAAATGCTTTGCAGCCACGGAAAATCGTGGCCCTGACAACGGCTCTCACAGCGGCATTCATACCCTGAGAGTCACCACCAGACGTCATAACAGCAATGTTTCGTCTGACTTGCTTGTTCTCCTCCACAGCCCTAGACTGTGAGCCCGAGGTGGACATCAAATTGGATGTGCCTTCAAACTTGGGGTTGGACTTTTGCAAAGGAGGCACCAATGTCAATGGCTCCTCACATGCCGTGAAACCAACAATGTATCCCAAGGGGTCAACACAGTAGACTTCGTTTGGGTACAATTCGTTTGGTGTAATCTGCAAAGTGTACTTGTAGGTAGACAATGTCTCAATCAAGGCAACCAAACTCTCCACTTTGAAAACATTAGTCGTATCCAATGATCTCCAATCGATGACATTCAATTTAGAAATAATCTCCTCTCTTCTATCATGGACTGCAGCCGTGGACAACCCAGTCTTTGGGTCCAACTTGATCTTGACAATCATCTTGTTGTCCTCATTAGATAAATACGTTAAATCATCGTTCTCCGAGTGCACGCTCAAGCCGAGGATGTTTGTGTAGAAGTTGATGGCCTGGCTCAATGACTCTTTAGTTCCAGCAATCAATGAATGCGTGGAAGTGCCATTAACAATTGAAATCATAATTAAGCTTGTTGATCTTTCAAACAAAGGAAAAAAGGGGGAAACAGCCTGAACTACGATTATCTTTATATCTGAGATTCTTTTTTTGCTTCCGCACTCCCTGGTGTGACCCACCACCACCTGACGGACTGAGCTCAGGCGAATATTCCTCCCATGGCGTGTACCCTGGCCACTGCCCGCAATGAGCAGAGGGAGAGAAGAACAAAAAAAAAAAATCCAGTATGGTGATGCCACCCATCGGGTTATTGCGGCCCTGTGCATCTCACCCACTGACGCACAAAGATGAAAAGAATAAAAAAATTAACACACCTGGTGCAATCAGATGATATCATCGGGTTTATATGACGTATCCGTTGGTGGTTCCTTAGCAAGAAGAACGTGCGTCGTATGTGCAATTTACGCTTGGGGGTTGTCACTCTCACGTGACACACACCACACGTTATTGCATCACACGTTCTTACATAATCAGTCGTGCTGTGCTCATTCTCTGTCTGAAAAAAAAAAACCTAGAACAACAAAAACAGAAACAACGACGTCCCATCGCCAGACCACCCACCAATTCATCAATAATCACAATGGTACGTACTTCCTACCCACCTTTATTTCCCCCGTCCATTTACTAACATGCTCAGGCAACAAGCACCATCACAACAAAAGTGACAACCAGCGATGTCTCCGGGTTGTCTTTAATAGCTGCCCATTCCCACATATCGGGTCTTGGATTGGACGACAACTTGCAACCCAAGGAGAACGCCCAGGGTATGGTTGGCCAATTACAAGCACGTAAAGCCGCAGGTGTCATTTTGAAAATGGTGCAGGCTGGCAAAATTGCTGGCAGAGCCGTGTTGATTGCCGGGCCTCCATCAACGGGTAAGACCGCCATTGCCATGGGATTATCACAAAACTTGGGCAGCGAGGTGCCATTCACTGCTTTGGCCGCCTCCGAAATCTACTCCTTGGAGTTGTCCAAGACTGAAGCATTGATCCAAGCTTTCAGAAAGTCAATTGGTATCAGAATCAAAGAAGAGGCTGAGATTATAGAGGGAGAAGTTGTCGAGATCCAAGTGGATAGAACCATCACTGGTGGCCACAAGCAAGGTAAGTTGACCATTAAGACCACCGATATGGAGACGATCTACGAATTGGGTAATAAAATGATTGAAGGATTGACTAAGGAAAAAGTTTTGGCAGGAGATGTCATCTCCATCGACAAAGCTTCCGGTAAGATCACCAAATTGGGCAGATCGTTTACCAGAGCCAGAGACTACGACGCCATGGGTCCACAGACTAAGTTTGTGCAGTGCCCAGAAGGTGAGTTGCAAAAGAGAAAAGAAGTCGTGCACACAATCTCGTTGCATGAAATCGATGTCATCAACTCAAGACAACAAGGGTTTTTGGCATTGTTTTCTGGTGACACAGGTGAAATAAGACCAGAAGTGCGTGACCAGATCAACACGAAAGTCGCTGAATGGAAAGAAGAAGGTAAGGCTGAGATTGTTCCCGGTGTTTTGTTCATCGACGAGGTGCACATGTTGGATATCGAATGTTTTTCGTTTATTAACCGAGCCTTGGAGGATGAATTTTCTCCTATTGTGATCATGGCCACCAACAGAGGAATCTCCCGTATCAGAGGCACAGAGTACAAATCGCCGCATGGAATGCCAATGGACTTGTTAGACAGATCTATCACCATCCACACAACCTCGTACAGTGCCGACGAGATCAGAACAATTTTATCCATACGAGCAAACGAAGAAGAGGTGGAGTTGTCGGGCGACGCTTTGGCTTTGTTGACCAAGATTGGACAGGAGACAAGTTTGAGATACGCCGCCAACTTGATATCCGTCTCGCAACAGATTGCTTTAAAGAAAAAGGGCAAGAATGTCGAGTTGCAAGATATCAAAAGAGCATACATGTTGTTCTTGGACTCAGACAGATCCGTGCAGTACTTGGAAGAAAACTCATCCCAATACATTGATGACTCAGGCAAAGTCACCATTGGCACCGAAGAAACCAAAACCGAGCCAAAACCTGCTGCTGACGACGATAAAATGGAAACCGATTAGACTAAGTAAATTTTTGTAGTATTCCTTTTTTTAAAATAGTTGTTGTTATATACGCTATACAGCACCTTATTCTAACCACTTCCTTTGGTGTTCAAGATCAAAGCAATAATCATACCATACAAGCCCAAGACTTCAGCGAAAATCAAAATCAAGACTATCCCGACAAACAATCTTGGCTGGTGCATAAACTGTCTCACACCTTCGTCACCAACGATTCCAATTGCATAACCGGATGCAAGACAAGCGAACCCCACGGCCAATCCACAGGCCAAGTGCATGCATCCATTGAACAACGAGTAATTTTCCGTGGGCGACAATCCCCCAGCAATCAAGACGGAAACAACCAATCCGTACACGGACAAGATACCGGACATGACGACGGGGATCAACGACTTCATGATCAACTCTGGCTTGAAGGTACCAATACCGGCGATACCTATGCCTGACTTTGCTGTGCCAATGGCTGCCCCAGCGCACGATAACATCATGGCGGCTGCGCAACCGGCGAATCCCAAGAAGGGAGCGAATGCTGGGTAATATTCGTCACCTAATGTCTCTGACATAATTGGTGGTGTATGTTGTGTGTGGTTCTAAAGGGGGGAGGAAGGGAGGGAGAATAAATAATGATTGAAACCACCTGGTGCCAGATAGTATGGGAACTGGTGAATAAAATTAATTAATCAACGAAAAATGAGAAGGAAGAAAAACCAAAGTTGACAGAAGAAGAAATTGGGTGTTGACACACGACCAGAGTTTTTTCCTTATTCCAAACCCACAACAAAGGAAGAACCTTCAATCATGGACTTCGATCATGGGTATGAGAAGATAGCATTATCGAAACAGGACTATAGCGAGGTATTTGACAATGTGTTGCGTTCAGCGATGGACAAGCTAAACCTACATCTCCCCGCCTCAGGGAAGGACCCATTGAAGAACGACGTGTCAGCCATCCTTGAAGAGTTTCTCGTGGACGGTTTCGACAGTTCCAAGTTTTCAGTGCTTGCAGATGGAAGGGACTTGGACGATAAGGCTATCCAGGACGTGATTTTACTACGGACTCTAGAGAACGTGGAACAGATTGACCCTGAGGTGACGTCCAAGTTGAGAAATGTGCTACAGGATTTTGAAACAGAGACGGTAGAGGTGACTAAATGGAGACGAGAGGCTCCTATAAAAGCCAGCGATGTTTATCGAGACGTGATTACCAAAGTGGATGAACAAGTGTCGGAGATTGTCACCCAGATCGAAAAAGACGCAGAGAGCACCTACAACGAGACTAAGGAGCCAGAACAGGTCAACGAAGAGGAGAGCGATGAAACGTCCAAGTCGTACAATGAGCATTTGGAGTTGTTGGAAGAATCTAGTAGACTCTTGCTAGGGTTGAGAGTTGAAGTGGAGGCATACAACACGACGTTTGAGTTTTTGAATGACGCTTACAAGCGCCAGTCGCTGGAAGTTGGCAATTCTGGAAACAACGGTGAGCACCGGTGATGGACGTGTTTAGGCTTTTTGTATAACATGTAATATTAGGCACTTCAGAGTGGACTTGTTTGGTCAGTCGTTTCATGCCTTTCTCGTTAAAGTGCGTTGCTACCAAGTGCACCCCTGTGTGTACACAACAGACTAATCGGGAGAAAAAGTAAACACTTCCAGCTGAAACAATTTTTCTTCTTACTCTTTCGAGATACGCTACTTAACCGATTATATTTCTACCATGGATGATTTCCGTTTCCTCTTCTTTCTTCTTTCTTCTCTTATCACTAACCCAACTATGCCTATCACTGATATAACAGCTAGGTATTTGAATTCCCTAGAGGACGACAACAATGGCGGCAGCCCCCCAAAGAAGATGGGGACGCCTATCTCGAGATCCAATTCCCCCACCAAATTCAAGAAATCAGATAAGCATGAAGATTTGGATGCCTTGGCTAGAGCTTTAAACATAACGCCTAGTTTATCAACCGTAACTACAAAAACAACCACATCGTTGTTGAGATCCAAGTTTGAGTCACCTTCCGCAACCGTCTCGTCGTTCAAGTCCAGCAACTCTAGCATCGGATCATCTCCCAAAAAGAACCACTTTGAGGTTGCATCTGACGAAACACCCAGCTGGGCAAACAAGAACTACAAGGATGTGTTGAAGAGATCTCCTAACAAGCTCACGGCGACTCCGTTGAAACCATTAAAACAGCCAATTGATACCCCATCTACGAACCGTCCCTTCTTGTCATCCCCAAGCAACAACGCATCCAAGGATTCCCCCGGGTACGAGTACTTGTGCCGAATTGAAGCAATTAAGCTGTGGCTCGAGCAAGTGATGGAAGAAGAGATTAAGCAGTCGGCCTCGGAATTGATAGCGTACATTCGAAACGGGATCTACCTTGCCAAGCTAGCCAACGTCATTCTACCAAACGAGAGAAACGTCTTTATGAACGACACCAAATTGCAGTTCAAGCACACCGAGAACATCAACAGGTTCTTCCAGTTGTTGGATTTCTTGAACATGCCAGACTTGTTTCGGTTTGAGTTGACGGATTTATACGATGCAAAGAATGTGCCGAAGGTGTGGTTCTGTTTGCATGCGTTGAGTTATATCTTGAACAAACAGGACTCGAGATACCCTAAGATGGGCAACTTGGTGGGTATTGTTGACTTTGAAGACGATGACATCAGATCCGCCAATAGGGCGTTGGTGAGTGCTCCGTTGCCCAACTTCTCAGGAGCCCACGGCGGTGACCTTGATGAAACCGACGGTGGTACATACATGAAGAAAGTCACTTCACCGGTAAAGAAAATTGCTTCTCCAATAAAGCGTCCAGAGTTTGTTCCAAAGGTGCCGTCTCCTACCACTCCTAAAATCAAAGACGATGATCCGTTCATGGAAGAGGAGGACGCAACTCCAGACCAACCGTCAATTGAACCCGAACTTCAGTTCAAAATCAGACTGCCAATTATCTTTGAAACCACCGATAAGCTGTCTGATTATTATACCCCAGAACTTGACCAGCACATTACCAATATCATCAAGTTTCAATCTTTGGCCCGAGGAGCCGTGTTCAGATATTCCATGTTTGTCGATAGAATCTTGCTCAAGTCGTACGAGGACGAGTTTACCACTTTGTTTTCTGTCATTCGTGGGAACATGGCAAGGGCCAAAACTGTTCATAAACACAGGGACGACTTGAGAGCATACGCTTTTGAGATCACTGAATTGCAATCATTGATTCGAAAGAAGTTTGTCACAGCCAAGAAACCAGATCTCACGGGTGTGCAAATGACACAGTTCCAGTGCTTGGTGAGAGGCAAGTTGCAAAGAGATAGAATGAAGTATTTTGTGGACGGCTTAGCTAAAGCTATACCCAATGTCATCACCTTGCAGTCTTTGATTAGAATGAAGAAGATATTCTCGAAGACAGACAAGGTGATAACACATAAAGATGAGATATTGCCTTCTTTGATCCGACTCCAATCCATAGTGCGTCTGCATTTATATCACAGATCGGCTCAATGCAAGGACATTGACGTGACACAGGTAGTTGCCTTGCAGTCAATCATTCGAAGAAATGCCGTTATTGACGACCTCAGCATCAAGCTTTCCCAAGTCCGTTCAAACAAGCGGAAATTCATTGAGCTTCAGAGCATTGCTAGGGGTGGGATCACCAGAACCAGATTGTGCAAGAACGTCTTGGTCACTTTGATTTATGAAGATGGTAAGTTGAACGAGCTTTTCGCCAAAGTCAGAGGTAACAATGCCAAACGCGTGATGAACCACAAGAAACAACAGCTTTTGAAGTATGAAGAATCATCAGTTATACCAGTTCAATCCTTGTGCAGGGGCCTCTTTGCTCGTGTACAGAAAATCTCCACCATTGACAGAATCTACAACGACATTGAATCTCTCATTGCCTTCCAGTCAATAGCCAGAGGTACATTAGTGAGAAGACTGTTTTACGAGTTTGACGATTACTACAGAACACATATCAAGCAAGTCATCAAAGCACAAGCCGTATTGAAAAGAATCTTTGACCAGAATGCTTACAGGTCTTTGATCTCTAGCAAAAACCCATCGCTTGACGTCATTCGCAGATTCTTGCCATTGTTGTCCAACAGAGACCGTGATTTCGAAGAGGAGGTGGCTCTCTCGGCTATCAAGGACTCCATCATTGACAAGTGCAGGATCAATGAAGATTTGGAGAACCAGATCCAGCAATTGGACATGAAGCTTGCATTGTTGGATAAGAACAAGATCAGTATCGAGGAGTTTACCAAACCAACTAGCAGGTCGTATAAACCAGTTGTGGAGAACGTCAAGAGTTTGGAAAGATTAACCAAGTCTTCCAAGAAGAGACTCGAGTTGTACCAGAGCCTTTTCTACTTCCTTCAGACAAACCCCGTGTACTTTACCAAGTTGTACAACTCCATGGCATATGACAACAAGGATTCAAAGTACCTGAAAGATTTGTTCCAATTGATTGTGCAAGTATTCCCAGTTCGTGACTCGTCCATTAGTGCCCACTCCCGCGAAGAGTTTTTCTTCGTCAAGTTGATTCTCCTGTTGATGAGATCAGATATTGGCAAGTCCCGTAACGTCGGTGACATAACGAAGGCTCACTTGACACACTGGATCGAGTTTTTGATGGACTTTAACAATCATTCCTTCCAAAGACAACATTTGAAGTCGATATGCGGTAAGTTTGTGATAAGACTAGTTGACAACGACCAGTTAGATTTCGAGTCCGATCCAAGCAGAATCTACGACAACATCGTGGCCCACGAGATTAAAGTTCATGGCTTTAGCAACAGACCACGCGAGATGTCTCCACAGGCAGCTATTCAATTACCAGAAGTCAGTGGCAAGTTTGTCAACAACTTGGTGGCGCTCAGAGAAAGTTCTTCAGAGTTGCTTGATGTGCTTGAGTCCAACGTGAACAAGATCCCTGACCATATTAGATTGCTCTGTCGTCAGAGCTACTTGATGTCACAGACCCAGTTCCCTGATAAATCAGAACAGCAGCACTTGGCTGTCGCGGGGGTGATTTTCATCAAGCACTATATTGGACCGATCTTGCGAAGCCCAGAGAAGTTTGGTATCTCCGCTAAAGGTGCCCCTAGAAGCCCAGACAACTTGAGACAGCTTTACCGAGTGATGTTGCAATTGTTCTCCATGAAGATATTCAACGACGATTTCTTGAAGCCTTTGAACGAGTATATTTCTGCTGTGGTCACCCGAATTGATTCCATTATCAGACAGGTTATTGATGTTGATAACGAGATTGAGTCTGTGTATGGGTTCAACGATTACGACGATATTGTGACGCACCAAAGACCAAAGTTGGCAATGAGCACCAGCTCAATCAACCAGTTGGAGAAAATCATACAGCAGAACCTAGACACCATCACCGCCGGCAACGATGACCAATTGTACAAGATCTGTACCCAGTTGAACAACTTGACTTACACTTCCGAAGACGTCATTGCCTTTGCTGAGTTATCCACCGTGGTATTGAACCTCGCTGCCAACACCGCCGAAGAACCAGTCATTGATTCCAAGACACGAACCCTATTCATGCAAGCCAAACGCTGCTTACTTTACATTATCCGCGTCCAGCAAGGCGACGACCTCCTCGAGTTGTTAATCTCCGGAATCAAACCTATTCACGAACGTATCTTCGAAGAAGAAAAAGCCGCTGTTGGACTCGTTGAACGCAAGAGCAAATCCTTCTACAACACCCCACTCGGCGGGGACATCTCCACCATGAGCTACCACGACCTAAAACGGATGTGTCTCGAGATCATCCTCAAGCTCGAGTCCATGGGCGAGCTCACGCGCCGCAACTCCTTTCAAGAACTCCTCAACCAGATTGCCACCGACATCAAGACCAAGGACACACAGCGCAAGCTCCGCCGCGAGCACCTCGTGGCGTCCGAGAAGACCATCCGGAAGCTCACGGAGAAGGAGCACTTCTTGCGCCGGCAGTTGCACGACTACAACAAGCACGTCGAATCGGTGCTTGGCGAGCTCCAGTCGAAGCCCAAGGACAAGAAGATCTTCAACATCATCCCGGTGTTCAGCAAACAGTACTTCTACCTCCGCGAGTTGCGGAAACGCAACCGGTTGCCCAAGTTCGGATCGTACAAGTACTCCGCGAAGAAGTTGATGGACCAGAAAGTGCTTATTGACTACGCTTTGAATGCGTCGAGCGCGTCGAAGTTGGACTTTATGTTCAGCTGTCACCAGGCGGGCAAGTTCACCGTCGAGGTCGCGACGGGAACAGTGACGATTCCGGGTGCTGCGAATACCATCACCTTGGATGATTTGTTGGCTATGCAGTATGAGAAGAAGAGGAGGTTTGATATGTTCGACGGGAAGGTTACTTTTGACTTGGACAATTTCATGGGGTTGATATTTAGAAAGTTTTACGATATAAAGAATGACTAGAAGGTAATATAAACTTGTGTCGTGTTTGAATAATTTTACAGTTTGAGTTGAGAATCTATACGTAGACATACATAAACGGATACGTTTATTTCTTCAAGAGTTCATCGAGCTTCTTTTCCAAAGCGGCTAATCTCTCATCCTTTTCTAATCCAGCCTCCGTCAATTTGGTGACTTGGGACTCTAATTGGATCACGAGGGAAGATAACTTTTCGATGGTGGAACCTAAAGTTGGTTTTGGAGATTTAGTATCTTCTTTGACTTCAGCCTTTGGTTCAGTCTTTGACTCGACCTTTGGTTCCTCTTTCTTTGGCTCGACCTTTGGCTCGACCTTTGGTTCCTCTTTCTTTGGCTCGACCTTTGGCTCGACCTTTGGTTCCTCTTTCTTTGGCTCGACCTTTGGCTCGACCTTTGGTTCCTCTTTCTTTGGCTCGACCTTTGGCTCTGGTTTCACCTCCTTTTCTGGCTGCTCCTTCTTGGCTTCCTTCTTGTCAATTTCAGAAGAAGACAACGATTTAACTTCAGACTTCTTCACTTCTTCCCAACTGTCGTCCTTTTCATCTTCGGCTTCTTCCTCATGCACGTCCTCATCGTCGGACTGATCAGCAACTTTAGAAAGCAAACTGTCAACTTGTCCAGAAGTCTTCAACAAGTCATCAACATTCTTTCCTGGGGTTCCTTCTTTGGAAACCTCTTCTTCCTTCTTACCATTAGGTGCAGCAACTTCGGTCTTCTTAGCCTTTTGCTCCTCTTGTTTCTTCTTTTGTTCTTCTTGCTTGGTTTTTTCCGCTTCTTTCTTGGCTTCATTCACGATAGTTGCTGGTTTGGAGTCACGAATCTCTGGCTTAGTACCTTCGAAAAGAGCTTCCATGTTGATGAGCAAAGGTCCGTTGACCTCCTTACCGCCAAACCAGTCCTCGGCACTCAAAGCAGGCTTGTTGGATGGACAGTCCGGGTAAATGTCAGCCTGGAACAATTCTGATCTTCTTGGAACAATAAAAGAAATTGGTTCAATAGAGTTATCGAAAACAGTCTTGAATGCTTTGACAACCTCGTTTTCTTTAACGTTAACGGCGTGCTTTGGAGTGACAGCAAAGCCTCTTTGTGGGTCAGTTGATCCGTACTGTGACAACTCGTACAACTCGTCTTTGTCGTACTCGTAGTAACGAATGTTACCGTCACCCTTACCCGCAATGTACAAGATAGACGTATCGTTATCAAAATAAGGAATCAACACCCCCGATCCGGAATCGATAACCAAGAATCCGTTGATTGGACCCTTGTCGATGTTTTCAATGTCCCAGATACCAACTTGACGGTCGGACAATCTTGAGAACCCGGTAGTGACAATTCTATCGGTGTTGCCCAACCAAGAAACTCTCGAAGGTTTAGCACCGGTGTGTCCTGGTCCCTCTGAGATAATCTTGCCGGATCTGATATCCCAAATGCGCAACTTCTTATCTCTTGAACAAGTAGCCAACAAGGAACCATTGTAGTTGAAGGCAAAGGAAGTGACCAAATCTTTGTGCTGCAAAGTGAGTTCGGCCTTGCCAGTTTCCGTGTTCCAAATCTTGACAGAGTAGTCTAACGAGGAGGAGGCCAACACGTTTTCAGCACATGGGTGGAACTCTATCAATCCGACTTTTCTACTGTGGCCCGACAACACCTTGATTGGCTCAGTGATATCTTTGATATTCTCATCTTCGTCGACATACTTGTGGAACGAGTAGTCTTCTGGGATCTCCCAGATCAAAATGTTCCCGTCATCTGAACAACTGGCAATTTGTCTTTCATTGAATGGGTTGAAAGCGGTGTCCAACACAGGACCTTTGTGGCCCCTAAACAAAGGAACGGTATCTGGGGCTTTACCAACCTCCTGGATTGGGATCACGGCAAAGGCACCACCACCTGATGCGTCCCAATTGACGGAGATGTACTTTCCGTTGGACTGGATGATGTTGGAATCCCATGCATTCTTGGTTATCTTTAAGTTTTCATAACATAATTCCTTCTTGGCTGGTTGACCAAACACATGACGGTACTTGGACGCTCTAACGAATTTCCCACTATACAGACAAAAGTTAGTACTTTGGTGTTGATGAGTTACCGGACCAATTAGAATTTCACATACCTCATGTTGCCTTTTGTATTTCTAGTGTGTGTGTGTGTGTTGTGTGCGGAGGAGGAGGAGGCGGGAGGGGGGACGGCAGTTGTGGTTGTTGTCTCTGGTGTTTCAGGTTTCTTGAACTGGTTTCGACAATCTGGCTCCTTTGCTTTTTCTTTTTTCTGTTGGCTGCTGGTTCCCAAAACCTTCCGGACAATCGTCGTCGCCACAGTGCACGACCATGGGCCAGAGAAAGATAAAGCGATCGAACGGTCTTACCGGCAGTGCAGCTGGGACCAACCTTAAATGCCAAACACGGCTAGGTAGGTGTTGCGTTGCGTTGTGTTGCGTTGCCATAGACGGAAGTGAGGATGTTAATCTGTGGATATTTTATTAGTGTCGTCGATTTAGGAGAACAATCTCTAATTTCTTCCCAAATTTGTTGTAAAACTGGAATAAAATCTTTTGCAACCACTTAGCCCTTGAAATCTCACTTTTCCTGAATCCACAATTCTTCCTTCTCTCGCTGTTCATTACTATCATCAAGACAAACCTACTAGCCTCATAGGCTTTCGACGAGTCAGTATCCTCCAGTTGACTTCGTAATCCTTAAATGCATTGAAGCATTGTGACTTCTGACACAAACACGAGTCTAGTTTTTAGAGATGTAACAACACTAAAAATAAAAAAAAAAAATTAGAGAAAGCCCACCCATTATGCCCCACGCATTCACACCGAAACCCCACCTAAAGAGCCAGCCTGATGATGCACCTTCCCCCAGGGACTTCCTTCCCTGAGCACTAGGGCTTTACTTAGATGTGGTTAGTGCCTTATTTTGCAGCAGACTAGACTAGGAAACCCCAAGGAGAATTGGGGTGAACAAAGGAAATCTCAAGATTTGACACGCAGATCTTTCCAATTAGATTTCCTATTAGTTGTGCTCATACATTTACGCACACCAGGGGATGAGCGCAGCACTACCTACGAGACGCGTGCAACGCGAGCACAAGCACCACTTGCTCATACCCACACATGTGCCATTGCAGCTCGTGCAGTTTCTTTGTTGGGGGGATGCCTAATCGCGTGGTGTGTGTGTGTAGATTGTATTGTTCTAAAAATAAAGGGCTGGTTGTGTGCAGGCCCTTGTTTGTTTGTGTTTTTTTGTCCGACACCCACGAAGCGCCGGTCGACGATCGCAGTCGATTCATCGAAGCAATTTTTCTGTTGTGGAATTTTCTTGTATTCTTTTTTTTTTTTACCAACCACTTTCACTTTATTCTACCTCACGGCTTTGGATACTCTTCAGAAGGTTGTTTTTTGCTAGGTTCCCAACCAGTCGATCTTGCTATTCAACCATTACTACACCGAGACCAACACCACCCCCCTCAACGGTCCCTTACATATCCCCTCTCACCCTATTTATTTAACTTTGCACACTAGCACTATCGCGATAAACTTCCAGATCACACGTCTCATATCCCACAGCCTTGCTCCCCGCCTCCCTCCCCCAATGTTTTTCAGAAGACTATCACTCCTGTACCTTTTATTAGGTGTCTTGATATTCACAGTGGTTGTGTTTAACGTCTCCATCTTATCCTCCTCCAAATCCACCCTGAAGGGTAAAGGTGCCACATATTTCACCAGTGACAAGACAACCATCCAGTCGCACATTAGTAATCTAGATAACGAGGACTATGTCAGATCCTTATTGAAAGAACTCGAGACCGCCAAAAAGGAGGAGTTGCTTGGCGAGATACGACAGAAACTTGAGAAGGAAGAAAAACCACGAGTCATCCAGGAGTTGAAGACACAGTTGCGAACCAAATACCTCGACGAAATCAAAAAGCACATCAAGAACGAAGTTGCTGAAGAGCACACTAATGCCATTTACAGAGAGTCGGCTTTCTCGTACGATTTGTTTGAGAAGTTGGTTGACGAGTTTGCCATGGAGCACCAGCTGTATTTCGAACCAGCTGCGTTCTTGCAAGTTTTGAAAGACGCCGAAATGACAGAGGAGTTCAAAGACATGGTTGTCACGGCCAGCACAAAGTATTTTGGTCGTCAGACTTATTTTGAACATCTCTTGAAGGAGATCTTATTGGACAACAAGCCAAAATGCGAGCCGTTGACAAAAGAAGAAAAGGGTAAGAAGCTTAATCCGACGTATCAATGGGATGCCCGAGTCATATCGCAAAGCTACTTGCGTGAAAGTAGTTTAAGTATCCCGGGAGAAAAGTTCAGAGCCATCCGTTATGCCCACGACCAAGTTGTGGAAGCCTTGAAGAATTTGGCCGACCCTCCACTGCAATTTTTCAAGGGCCACGGTATTGTTATCAACGGTGGTGGTAATATGATCGCCGCTGCTTTGACCGCAATTGCCAACTTGAGAGAACGTGGATCGACTTTACCCGTTGAGTTGGTTCTTGATACCAAAGAAGAATACGACAAGCAGATTTGTGAAGAATTGTTACCCAAAAAATTGAAAGGAAAATGTGTTATTATTGAAGAGGAAGTCGGCAAGGACATATTTGAAGCGATCACCGAAAAATTCTCCAGAAAGATCTTAGGGTTGTTGGTTAGTTCTTTTGACCACACCATCGCCATGGATGCCGACAACTTTGCTATTAAAAACCTCGACACATTATTATACACCGAGCCTTATCTTTCCAACAAGATGATTTTGTGGCCAGACTTGTGGGTCAAGTTGACGAGTCCGTTGTTCTACAAGATTGCCAGAATCGAGCCAGGTGAATTGGTTGGAAGATTTGGTATCCCCAACGATGATTCTTTCGCGGAGTATCTCGCCAAAGATCCGGAGCTGGAAGTGCACTTCCATGACTTTGCCAACTTGCCAAGTCCAATTTCGGTGGAGACTGGTCAGATTGTGTTCTCCAAACGTGAACACTTGAGGAGTTTATTGTTGGCCTTGTACTATAACATCAACTCCGAAGACTTGTACATGAACTTGATTTATCAAGGTGCTTTCGGTGAAGGTGACAGAGAAACTATCACTCCAGCGTTGCACGTCATGAATGAAAGATACAGTTTGGAAAACCAGAAAGTGCACTTGCTTGGATACACTGCTGAAAATGGCAAATTCTCCGAAACGACATTAGGACAAACTGACCCGCGTGACAATGTTGATTTCTACGCGGACTGGAAGAAATTCTTGAAATCCAGGAAACTAGACACAAGATTGAACCCGTTCCAATCCGGAGGCTACACTTCCCGATTAATCGAACAATTCAAAGAGTACAAGAAGAAGATCATCGAGGATCAGAAACTCGAGGACGAAGACACGGTGCACAGAGTCATTGATTACAAAATGCCAGAGATTCTCTTCTTGCACTGCAACCACCCAAAGATCGACCCCGTCAAGAACGTTGACGATGGCGAATACGGTATTTACTCCAGAAGAAACATGGGCCCTCCAGAAAGCGTCCGTGGTCTTTTCCAAGGCATCGACTGGGAATTACGATTCCATACTGTTTCCAAATGGGTTGCGTGCGAAGGTATCACCAGCTCCAACTACTGGGACAAAGTAGCAGGCAAGAGTCGAACCGAGGTGTGTAAGAAAGTGAGCGAGTACGTCGAGTACTTGAAGAAAGACACGTTCGATCCAGACGCCACCAAGTTGACTGTGTTGGGAAGCAAGAAGGCAGCCGAGGAGTCCACGGAAGACGAAATCGAAAACCTCAAGCCTGCCAAAGCCCAAGCACCTCCAAAACCGGCACCCGCAGTAGGACCAGCAGCAGCAGCAGCAGGAGAAGCAGGAGCAGAGGGTATCGGCCCCGAAGTTCAAAGAGACGATGCATAGGATTCGGAATAGAGACTTGTACGTATAGATACCTAGATTTAATAGACACAGTCCGATTGAAGGGGTTGCAAAACGTAGGATGTTGTTGCACACAAGATCCTGTCATTGTAAGGTATCAACGTTTATTGACGAGGAAAGTTGTGTTCTTATTGCTACTAACCCCTCAGCAATCCAATTCTAGCACCTTCCGTTCGTTGTCTGTGGTTGGTGTCAGTTGATTTTGGCGATACAGTTGTAAAGAGCTCTACGCCCCTGAGAAGTTCCCTCGTATCTACGTATTACAAGCTTATATTACTCTATATGTCATAACTCTAATTGTCCTCATCACTCGACTCCTCAGTTTCAGACCCACTGTACTCTTCATCCGAGTACTCTTCGGATCCAATATCTTCAATGTTTATGTTGTACCCCTGCTTATTGAAGAACCCCGCCAACTCCTCGGCTTTCGCTGGCGGAACACTCGTAAACACCAACGAATGGTTGGCGTCAAACAACTTGACAAAGTACTTTTTCAACACGTAGACAATGTCCTCGCTAGTCAACGAGTTCAACCTTTGGATGAAGTACTCAAGATAGTTAGGACCCCTTCTTTTGAATACGTTGTCGGAGATCTTGAAGCTTGCGGCGTCGTATGTATTGTCTTGGCTGTTGGCTAACTCATTGACAATAGTGGCGATGGCGCTCTCAATGCTCACGGAATCAATTGTAAGTTCGCCTCTGGCGTATTGAGCAACAATCTCCTTAGCCTTCAACCAAGCCTGAGCAGAGTCGGAGCCACGGTATATGTTGAAGCTTAAATAACCTGTCTCAATGTGTCTTCTGATTTGTGCTCCGTAAGCCAACCCGGTTCCTCTGATGGCTCTCCAGAACGGACCTTCCACGGCAGTTAAGAATTCCGTAGCCAATGCGATTCTGAAGATATCGTCATCCAAATAGTCAGTCGGTATTTTGGTAAGAGCGTTCAAGTGGGTTGATTCTGCGGCGGGGATGTTCACCAAGAATGCTTCACCTTGGCATTGGGCACCCAATTGTGATCTGAATTGGAACGCTCTGGGGAGGTCCTTAAATGGAACAATGTCCATCTCCTTAGGCGGAGCTTCAACAAACTTTGACCAACTGCTGACTGGGTTCTTCAAAGTAGACACACCTCCCAGGATAATCACCTTCATATTATCTAGACTAAACAACTGTGTTTTGATCATGTTCAAGTCTTCTTCAATGGCAGCAAAGTTTCCGTTGTTGATCTGCTCCAACAAGTCCTTGTAGAACGTCTCGGTGAACACTGAATCCTGTGCTTTTCTTAAAGTAGTCTTGTCAAACAAGTGACGGTGCTGCGACGAGTACATCATTAGCTCACCGTTCCTTTTCTTGTCGGGCAAAGAATTGATGATTTTTTCAATAATAACCTTGATCCTGTTTTCTTCAAACTTGACGTATTTGGTTATGTTGTACAACCATTCAATAGCCTTGGAATAATTCTTGGTCTCAAACTTTACTTTGATACTGATCAACTCTAAGAACTGATTGTCAAACCCATTATCCAAGCTGTGTTCGATCAAATCACGGTTGACGTCGGCAATGACTTGCTCATATGGAAGGTACCCGTCTGGTTTCCCTATAGACATGGAGAAAATCTCTTCGATAATAGACATATAACTCAAAAGACGAGGGTCTAATCTAGTAGACGACATCACCAACTCAATACAGGCAAACTGGGACTTGAAGTCTTCTAAATGCATAAACAATGGGAAATCTGGTGGTGTGTCTCTCTGCAAACTTTCACTGAGACTGTCATTGTTGATGTAGCTGTTTGTTGCCGTTTCAACAACGCCCTGTGTGAGCCCAGCCTTGTATGATTTAGTAGGAATGAAGGCAATCTTCGAAGGATCTGGTTTGGCAAACCTGGTCAACAACTCTTCTGGGATAGGTGTGTCGTTCTTTTCTTGTGCAGCATCCAACTTCAACTGCAATTTCTTTAATCCTTCTTCTCCATACTTGGCTTTGATATCTTCGTGAAGCTTCTTATTCTGTTCCTGCATCAATTCGTTCAACTTTGCAGACGGTCTTCCAAGAATCGTCGCGGACTTGTTTTGCACAAAGTATTCATCGATAACTTCACTCCATTGGTCGGCGCTCCAGGTCAACAAAGTTTCAAATTCAGTCAAGCTCTTTGCCCATTTCTCCAACTCAGACCCATCAGGCTTACCATAGATGAATTCCAAAGTGGCGATGTTTGAGAAACTAGAAGCAGATTTCTCGGTACTAGCAATAAACTTCAACTTTTGCTGATTGACAAGCTGTCTAATATACTTTAAGTCGACATTGCTTGGATCAGTTTGCTCCTTGATAAGTGTCTTGATCTTGCCATCCAACTCACCTAGCTTTTCGGTTGGCACACCGTTAAAGGTGAAATTGATAGCCGTTCTATAATAGTCATCAGTCGAGTAATCCACATCTGTAGCAAGCGGATTCTCAACTTCAATCAAGTTCTTGTTGAAAACAGATATTGCGCTGTCGGTAAAGTACGACCCAACCATATCAATAGCCACATTCACTAGCGTATCACTTCCATTTGGACCAATCCATGAAATCAACAACTCTCCCATAGATTCATCCTGTTCAGGGAACTCAACTTCCTTGACAATGACTTCCTTCAAAGGTTCGTCATGTTTAGAATCAACAAATGGTCTCTTGTTGGGAACTAATGGCAATTCCGGCAATTCATTGTCAAACTCCGTCATGATTTCAAGCAACTCATCTTGATCTACAGACCCAGTGATAATCACACATAAATTATCAGGTCTGTACATTGCCTTGTGGAAACTTTTGATCTGTTCATTGGTCAAGTGACGTAACTCCGACATGAGCCCTCCAGTCTCCGAGGAGTATCCCGATTTTGCGGCATATAACGTTTCTTGCATTTTCTGGAACACCACGAACCATGACTGGCTCTCGATACCTTGCATCTCACTGAAAACAACTCCCTTTTCTTCTCCCTTGCCGTCGATATGGTACACTTCCGTCAAACACGCTTCGTCCTGCAACGTAGGGTTCATCAAATGGTCAAGGTAGATAGGCAACAAGGTCTTGAACCCTTCCCAGCCTGCAGTCGTCAACGTATACACGGTCTGGTCCACTGCGGTCCATGCGTTTGTCGATGAGTACAATCTGTTACCCAAGTTGTCCAATAATCCTTTGTATGGGTACTTCTGGGACCCCATGAAGATCAAGTGCTCCAAGGTATGAGGCGAACCCGAGTTGTTTTCGATTTCTGTAGCCACGGCAAAGTACCCGTTGACGATGGGGGACGGTTGGTTGATATAAGTGATTTGCAACCCGGTTCTTTGCGATTTCCATTTGGTGACATGCGAAGGAGCATACTCCACGTCAAACGAAGTTTGCTTAATGAATGGTGATTTGAACTTCGTCATTATGCTAGCACCATCCAATACCTTCTTTGGGATTAAACGACCGAGTAGTGAAATTATGAATGGTTATTGAGGTGTGTGTTGGAAAAGAGTTGAATAAGCTGAAGTTTTTTAATCTTTTTTTTCACTGGTGCCGTTTTTGGACTGCGACGCACGTCTGCAGGGATTGCCATCACGACGCAGCACGGCCACGCCGGTGGCTGACACATGTCAACGAGGGATGAACTAGTCGTCTATTTAGTATTACATACTCTATTTGATTTCTTCTTCTGCTTCTTCAAACAACTTGAATATTTCACTGGCGTCGGACTTCATGATCTTTGTCAACTCAATTAAGTCGTCGCCTGACCGGTTATACATAATGCAGTTGGCAAACATCAACATGATGTCTCTTTCCAACTCTTTTACCGACAGGTAGGTAGGCGGATCACTCTTGGATTTGACTGCTTTAAGAATGTTCTTTAAGTCTCTTGGCTCAAAGATAATGTTGTGGTAATCGGGTGCATCCTTGGGGTTGACTGGCTGTAGGAATGGAGACGAAAACCTGTGTTCTTGAATGGAGTTGAGTAAGTTGACAGCGATGTTCTGGAAACGCTTGTGCTGCTGTCCCGGGGCAGGAGAACGTGAACGTTTACGTGATTGCAAAGTTTCCTGAACTTGTTCTTCCTCAGGCTCAACGGACTCTTCAGGTTTTTCTTCCTCTTTTGGTTCTTCAACAGGCAGTTCTTCCGGCTCACTAGTAGGATTCTCCACCTTTGGTTCCTCTATTGTCTCTTCTTCTCTTGGAGATTCCTTGGCTTCATCTTGCTCAGCTTTCTCTTCCTCTTTGCTTTCTTTCACCGATTCTTCAACTTTATCTTCCGACTCAGGTTCAACACTTCCCTCTTCCTTGGTTTGTTCTTTATCACCTTCCTCATCTTGTTCAACCACTATCTCGGGAATCTGTTTATCTTCCTGTGGTTCCTCGGTCTCTACTTTCTCAACTTCAACTTGTTCGTCCTCCTTTACAGTCTCCTCTTTGTCGACTTCCATCTTGTCACTCTCACCTGGTTCTTCCACAAGCTCCTCTTTCTCTTCCGGTTCCTCTTTGCCAACTTCCACAGACTCTTCCTCTTTCTCTTCTGGCGCGGCTATATCTTCTGGCACCTTCTCCTCTGAAACTACTTCCTCTTCAACAGCGTTCTCTTCTATCTTCTCTTCAGGTTTCTCCGCCTCTACTGTATTCTCAGGCTTCTCGTCTATATCCATCTTGTCGTCATCTTCCTTCTCGCTCTCCTTTGGTTCGGCTTTCTCATCGCCTACTTCCTTCTCACTTGTAACTTCTTGTTCCTTAGGGGCTTCTTTCTCCGCTGTGCTTGGATTAGCTGTCTCTTTATTAGCCTCAACAACTTTCTCTTGTGTTTCAACTTTCTCCTGTAACTCTCCTTGAGGCTCCTTCGTCGCCACCTGTTCCTCTGGCTTATTACCATTTTTCTTATCTTCCTCATACAAGTCCTTAGCACCTTTCAATAGATACTTGGCATACCTTAGCGTCGAAGTAGCCACTATGTTCTTCAAGAAGTTCTCATACACATGAGGTAGCACGTCAATCTCGACGTGGTCTTGCGTGACAGTCACAAACTTGTGGTACAACGTTCTTGTAATGATGAACGAAAGCAACTTCAAGTCGATCTGTGGGAAATGGATGTCGTCGTTGGGGAACTTGCTAGTATATTCCTGTGTTATTTTGTTCAAGTCGTTTATGAATTGATCAACGGGGAATACCGCACGGCATTCTTTGTAATCGCCCTGGTAGGCGCTCATGAACTTGTTGATCACTGATCCAACAAGTATTATCAGTAAATCGGGATTGATTTTAACCTGTTCTGTCATTGTTGGATGTAAGTGCCGGTGTCAGAGATACTCCAAGTGTGTTGTGGTTGTTTTGGTTGATGTTTTTTTCAGAGGTTTTCTCGAGGTTGAACATCATGCTGGTGGTCAACCAAGCCGCCAACCACTCCCAGAGTAATCTACACATAAATATCGGGATATGTTATAAAGAAGCTAGCTGTGTATTGTTGGTTCTTTTTTATAAATAGTTAATGGCAATATATACAGATGTGTACGAAACGGGGGAAAAACACGTAAACCTTAACCATACACCCCACGGCTTATACCCAGCTATCTCTAATGCCTATGGGGAGGATTCGAGCTTATCATCCACTTATTTCTGACCTTGTTGCATCAATAAAGCGCTAAAAGAAGAGTTGTTAGTATGTCTGGTATGACTACAAAAGGTAGGCTCTCGAGGTATACATACTTTTGTTCTTGGAATCTTTGGCCAACACGTTCACTGTGCTTCAAGAACTTCTCGGAACATTTGGCAATACAGGAGGTTTCTTTAGTTGTCAAGCTGCCGGAAGTGAAGTCGTTGACACAGTCATCGAAACATCTCGACACCAAGTTTGAGTACAAGTTCATGAAATCCTTCATTTGCTTTTGTTCAACAATCTGTTGGAACTCTTGTTGTTCTTTAACGTTTAATTGATCCATGGTTGTGTGATAGTTTGTGTATGAGTTTGTACTGGTGAAAGAACAGGAGGGTTGTCTCTAGCGATATTTCAAATGGCAAAAAATCTTGAAAAATTTTCCCTTGCTCCAAAGAAAGCAGTCGTGCGCCAGGAGCAAAAAGCAACCCCACGCTTCTCCATCAACATCATGCACTCTGTATGTCTGTTATTTACATGTCTAGCTCTATGTACATCTCTATAATCTACTAACAGTGGCATAGTCCTGGCGCTCTGGGGAAAGCTGCCACGTCTCTAACATTGTCGTGCCCAGCCAAATATGTAACCATTCTCTCAAATCCTAAACCAAACCCACCGTGAGGAAGAGTTCCCTGTCTGCGTAAGTTGAGATACCAGTCCATATCTTGCATGTCCATGCTGTGAGACTCCAAGTTCTTCTTCAACACTTCATAGTCGTGCTCCCTTAAGGATCCGCCGGCCAATTCTCCAGATCCGGGCACCAACAAGTCGAAACATGCAACAGTCGGTTTTTCAGGGTCGTAGTTGGCCGACTTGAGCATGTAGAATGGTTTCTGAGCCTCGGGATAGTCTGTTATAAAGATTGGACTACTTTCTGCCAACATCATTTCGTGTTTCAACTGTAAGGAATCACCCCATTGAAGCTGTTCGTCTTGAGGTAAAACCTTATTCAAGTGTGCCACTGCGTCGGTATAGGTCATCCTTGGCCATCTCTCGGGTGTCAACATTTTAGACCATCTCGCTTCGACAAGTTCCTTTTCAATATAAGTTCCATTCACATAATCGTTCCCGTCGCCTGCATCCACACTCTGGTTCGTCTTGCTGCTATCGGCCAACGACTGCGTCACGTACCGCACCATGTCTTCAATGAAGTTCGTCACTTGATACACTGAATCAACGTGGGATAACTCGGCTTCCAACATCCAAAACTCACTTAAATGCCTGGTGGTGTGTGACTGCTCTGCTCTGAAACAAGGCGTCAACGTCCATGCCCGGTTTAGCGCCAACGCCAAACACTCAAGGTGCAATTGTGTTGATACTGTTAGGTAGGCATTCTTTCCAAAGAACGACTCACCCGGTTTATCACTTGGGGCACGCACGCTAAACACCTCACCGGCCCCTTCACAATCCGAACTGGTGATCAACGGAGGAGTGACTTTAATGAAATCTTGCAGCTGGAAAAACTCCATGAGCTTGAACTCCACATGGGATCTTAGTCGCAAAAACGAACCCAAAGTGCTTGTCCTATGTTTTATCTCTGGGAATGTTCTCAAGAACGGCATCGATGTTGCCTTCTTTTGCAATGGGTAGTCCTCAGTGACGTCCCCCACGGTCGCGATTGAATGGCCTGGGTTTTGGGGATCATACTTCAACTCGTAGGGCTGCCTGCCTTTGCCTTCACACCACTGGCCCTTGACGGCTATGCTTTGCCCAACTTTGAACTTTGGCTGGTCTGGGCCCTGGAGAACGATGTTTAAGGTCTGGTGGTTTGACCCATCGGATATGTCAACAAACCCGACTTTCTTGGATGCTCTGGTACTTTTGACAAAACCCCGTGCTTCAATTATAGATCCAATTTCTGCGGGATGGGAAAGCTGTTGCTTGATGGTAGGGTTCAAGTAGTCGGACTTGTACCTCACCCACTTTGCTAGGGTACTTCTCTGGGGACGTAGCATTTCGGGTGTTCCTGGTGGAGTGTCGAATCGCTTTCCTTTTTCACTCACAATTTTTTCTCACTCAT
>JAJMBE010000057.1:0-45957 GCA_030565125.1 Candida pseudoviswanathii | reverse complement strand
CATAACTGTCCCCCCCCCCCCCCCCGAGATGAAGATAACCACTTTGAAGAACTAGAGACATGCACACTCACCATTCCCATAGTGGGGACTACGTCTCCCATGCAGTCGATACGTTAGAGGATATGGTCAAGCTCTACCACGAAAAGAAATTCTCCGTCGTTTGCTTAACAGAACACATGCCTCGGTTGGACGAAAAGTTCTTGTACCCGGAAGAGCTTGAGAAGTCGTACACCACGAGCAACTTGAACTCAGATTTCGATAGGTATATCAAGCACGCTACGGACTTGCAGTCGCGTTACCAGGATATGAAGATCATCATTGGGTTTGAAGTCGAAGGCATCAACGCGGAACACATCGAATACTCCCAGAAACTACTCGACAAGGTCCAAATGAGCGTGGGGTCGGTGCACTTTGTCAACGAAATCCCTATAGACTTTTCAAAAGAGTTGTGGTTAGAAGCCAGGGCGTCGACCAAGGAGAACACCACGCGTGCATTATACCGGGATTACTTCGAATTGCAGCACGCTGTCATATCGCGATTAAAACCAACAGTCGTGGGACACTTTGACTTGATCCGTTTGTTACAACCTGAGGAAGATGTCGATCCAAGCACGGGCAAACTAGCCAAGGATGTTGATTTGAAAAACGACTGGCCGGAGATCTGGGCATTGATTGTCCGGAATATCAAGTTGGTAAAACTGTACGGCGGGTTGTTTGAGTTGAACTCGTCAGCTATAAGGAAAGGGTGGGACACGTCGTATCCTAAGAGGGATATTGCGGAGGCAATCATAAAGCATGGAGGCGCCAGGTTTTGTTTATCAGATGATGCTCATGCTTTGACCCAGGTTGGTTTGAATTATGACAAGACGTGGAAGTACGTTAAATCGCTTGGTGTGACCGAACTTTATTACCTAGATGCGACAGATGGTAAAGTGCTGATAGAGTCGGAGAGTATAGAGCAATTAGAGAAATCTCCATTCTGGGAAACAATATAGATAACTACTTTGACGTATCAACGACATATCTACCCAAGATCTTTCCCTGCTCCATCAAGTCAAAAATCTCTGGCACTTCACTTAAACCAGCGACTTTAATTGGGCAATCGATCAACCCTCTAACAAAGAAATCAATAGCTTCAGTAGTATCCTTTCTGTTGCCAACACACGTAGTTCTAATCTGGATTGATCTAGCAACAGACTCGAAAAGAGGAGCAGTGAGTTTACCACCTGCCGGCAAGCTAACTAAAACCACTTTCCCCAAAGTTCTGACGTACTCCACCGACTGGTTGATTGCCTTTTCGGACACTGAGACGTTAATAACACCGTGTGGACCACCACCAGTTGCCTTTCTGATAGCACTAACGATGTCCTGTTCCTTAAGGAAGTCAATGTACACTTCGGCGCCCAAGGACTTGACAAACTCTCCTCTCTCGTCACCACCGTCGATAGCCAACACTCTGTAACCCATGGCTTTAGCGTACTGCACACCCAAGGAGCCCAAACCACCACCAGCACCAGAGATAGCCACCCATTGGCCAGCCAACAAGTCGGCGTTCTTCAAAGCCTTGTACACGGTCACACCAGCGCACAAGATCGGGGCGATACTAGCCATGTCGGCGCCTTCTGGGATCTTGGCAGCTTGGACAGCATCAGCAGTGGCGTATTGTTGGAAAGTTCCATCGTGGGTATACCCAGACATGTCGGCTCTTGAACAGTTAGGTTCTGCGCCCTGTTGGCAAAACTCACAGTTCATACACGAACCATTCAACCACTTGATACCAGCCAAGTCCCCCACCTTCCAGCCCTTGACGTTGTCACCCATGCCGACAACGACACCAGCACCTTCGTGACCTCCCACCAAGGGCAACTTGGCAGGAATGGGCCAGTCGCCTTTCCAGACATGCAAGTCAGAATGACACACACCCGAGTACTTGACGTTGACAAGTAATTCGTTGGGTTTAGGGACAGGGACCGGCACGTCTTTGTATTCTAACTTGCCACCATTGGTTTCAAAGATAACAGCTTTCTGAGTAGTTGGAACGGACATACTTGTTTCGGAGTTAGTTTTGGTGATTAAAGTTTTTTGCAGTTTTGGAAAAGAAATCGAGGGAGAAACATCCCCGTTTAAATATGCTTCTAAGAAGGAGTGGAAAGGGGGGAGTGCTATACGTTGCTAGCTGAATTTGGGGAAAGATCCCCACTTTTGATAAGAAGATTGACGGTATCGGATATTATTTGAACCAATGATGAAATTGATTCAGACCTGTCAAATTTGATGTGTCGCAGGCTCCCTGGAGCATGCGGCCAATTATCGTGTCTCATTCAGCCAATTGGCTCCGAATACGTTCTCAATGTTGTATGTACCACTCCCACCACCAACCAGCCCCATTATTTCTGTAATTTCCTCTTGTGGAAATACTACCAAAATGTCACCATTGGTGGTCTGGAAAAGGGGGATTGTGTCGCCTCGGTAAATTATTCCCACGCGCGGGGTTGTAATTATGTAATCACACAACATTCCGGAGTTATTGTTCAAATAGGGCACATATGTCCGCTCGTGGGGTGGACTCCCCCATGTGTTCTACAAGTGTTCAAGAATTATGGAAATGTTTGCTTTGGGGCATGTGTAAAATATAATTCTATAAACGGAAACATCTACGTAAATTGGGGAAGGAGCCGCCTGATTATTTGGCAGTGTCAACGACGTATCTACCCAAGATCTTACCTTCTTCCAACAATTTGAAAATCTCTGGCAATTCACTCAACTCAACAACCTTAATTGGACACTTGACCAAACCTTTCGCGAAGAAATCAACAGCCTCAGCAGTGTCTCTTCGGTTACCCACGTAAGAATCCTTGATTTAGATGGATTTGGCAACGGCATTGAAGATAGGTGCTTCGAGCTTGGCACCAGCTGGCAAACCAACCAAGACAACAGTACCCAAAGTTCTGACATTTTCAACAGACTGGTTGATGGCTTTTTCAGAAATGGAAACGTTGATGACACCATGGACACCACCGTTGGTAGCCTTGATGATAGCCTCAGAGACATTGGCCTCCTTGGTGGAATCAACGAAAGCTTCAGTACCCAACGATCTGACAAACACTCCATTTTCGCCGCCGCAGTCAATGGCCACCACTCTGTAGTCCATGGCCTTGGCGTATTGCACGGCCACAGAACCCAAACCACCACCAGCATCGGAGATGGCAACCCATTGGCCCGGATGCAAGCCAGCAGTCTTCAATGCTTTGTAAACAGTAACACCGGCACAGGATATAGGTGCGATGCTAGCTAAATCAGAACCAGCTGGGAATTTAGCAGCTTGAGCAGCATCAGCGGTAGCGTACTGTTGGAAAGTGCCGTCGTGGGAGTAACCCGAGACATCAGCATGGGGACAGCTTGGTTAAGCACTTTGTTGACAGAATTCACAGTTCATACAGGAACCATTCAACATCTTTATGCCCGCCAAGGCACCTACTTTCCAGCCCTGGACGTTTTCACCAATAGCAACGACAACACTGGCACCTTCGTGACCACCAACAACTGGCAATTTTGATGCTGGGAATCAGTCACCCTTCCAGAGGTGTATATCTGAGTGACAAAGACCGGAGTATTTGACATTGACGGGCAAATCGTTTGGCTTAGGGACTGGGACTGGAATATCGATGTATTGCAATGGAGCAGCGTTGGCTTCGTAGATAACAGCTTTTCAGGTAGTTGGAATTTGTAAGGCTTTATATACTGTACCTTTCTTGTATTTTCTAGACATTTATAAACAACTCAACAGTTCCACAAAAAACCCTATCACTCTCTGCAAAGTAGAGCATTTGGGATAATGTTGGGTCTCTGTAAGCCTTGAAGCCGTAACGTCTCATTTGGGAAGAACCTAATAGAATTTCCCCAGGAAGCAAGTACCATTCCATCAGCGGGACCTCATCTTCTTTAAAGTTCCATCTTATAAGCTCGTAGTTTTGAGCTGCATTGGCTGATTGAAGAAGTTCCAACTCTTCGGCATCTTTGTAGTTTATAGAAACCGCAACATCCTTCACTTCATAATACCCCTAAAATATCTTTCGTAATTCTGATTCCTCCACTTGTATCTCTTCGTCCCCCTTGGTCGTCTTCATGTACAAGGATCCGTCATCAAACCAGGTCACATACTTGAGTAAATGCCATTCAGAAAAAGTCTCTGCATCACGATACCCCCTTGGATAGTTTATGATAACCTCGCCATCGTCTTCAGCGTGTAGATTATGTCCTTCGGTACTTGGCTCATAAAGTGGCTTCAAGTAATCGCGTCTGATAACTGTCATATTGGGAACATCCGCGTATTTGAACCGTGGGTCATCTGTTACTAATTTCCTGTGGTGCTTTACTCGGAATATCCTCAACATCTTGAAGTAGTGAAGGCAAACTTGTTTAGACTGTCTGGAAAGAAGAAGAACAATCAATGACTTCACCTTACCTTCGGTTATACAGCATTCGGTGTTGTCACAACCCAGTCGTGTACTTTGTTCAATCGTGTTATCAAGAGGCTATACCTATACGTCTACTTCTTCAAGGCAACATCCCCAGAGCCACGTGCAGATGGGCACCCATAAAACATTTAGGTAACTAAACAAGTACACAAACTATATTTATGTCACAATCAATGCGCATAATCCTCCAATATTATATCATTTTCATCGAATAACCAGTTGTACCCTGCTCCATTCCAATTATTCTTTGCGTTGTGTTCCGATGACAAGAGTCTCATTACACGGTATTCCGACAAAGGAGGCAACGTAATTTTCTCAACGACGGTGAAATTATCGCTGCATCTTGGTATAAACGAACTCATTTTGATTTCCTTAGTGTCATAATCAACAAAGTAAATTGTTGGATTGATCAGTTTATCGGACTGCCAGTCAATAACCACCTTAGAAGAATCTTTCCAAATTTTGGCTGAGAGCCATGACAGTCGATCTTACCTCTCACGACGTCCAAGTCTGAGCTAACTTGGAAGCAAACGTAGAACTTCTGGTACTCGACATGGTAATACTGGTTTGATGAGCTCTTCCGGTTCAACAACAGTGAACTTTCCAGGGCTAAATATCGACCTTAATTCAACAAAGCCGCGGTGAACCACAGCAAAATTCTCTAAGTATAAAGGCAAATCTACCCACTCACTGAAGTCTGGGGGCTTCTGTTTTAGTGCGTCGTCAATGTCAGAGTCATCTTTGACTGAGATGTAGGCGAACCTTTCATTGTGGATGGGCAATGGTTGCTTGTCGTAGGTAAATATTCTCAACATGCCCAGTTAGGCCATGAAGAAGGCTAACATGGGCAAGTATTCTATTCGTCTGATTCTTCAAGAGTTGGCAGCCACCAACATAAAAGGAAGTCTGCTATCTCCACAATTCTGACACAAACTGGAGAATGTTGTCGTGCCTTAACCAATCTGCTATAAGAGTTGCAATAGTGAAGGAGGGCCACTAGGAACATACAGAGAGAAAGAGATTATGCACAAGTTTCGCGACATGTGACTCATAACAAGTACACATGCCCATTCAGAGGATCTCTAGTGTTAAACTTTAAGAGCTGGGGTGTATAAGTCATGGCTGTAGTGTTCTATCTAAGAATCTCAAAGGCTTGCCAATCCGCCTAGCCAAACCTTTATTATTTCTCAAGGCACGCTCAAGTTCCAAGTCAATTTCCACATCAAGTTTGTATATCCTCTCAGCAATGTCATAGTACGACTGAGGGCAGTTCCTAATCAGATCAACCCCAATGCATTTGCCTTTCCACCCCATTCCTAGTGTCGTGCAAAATATTCTACCACTCCCCGTGAAATACAACGTTCGTGCAACTGTGCCAATATTCTTCATATTGTTCCAATGTTCCCCGACACATGATCTTCCTAGCGGAATATCCCCTGGCATCAAGTACCAGGGATAAGGCTGGGTTTCTTCTGGGGTTACCTTTCGATGCGCCAATGTATAATTTTCGTCACGCAAGCCTTCATGAGAATTTCTAACTCGTAGTCATCCTTGTAGTACAATTTGACAGGCAAGTCACGTAGAACATAGTCTCCATAGAATGTCTTTGGCAACTCGGACGCGTTCGCTTTCAACTCGTCATCGCATTTGGTGAATCTCAAGTATAACCCTTCCTCTTTCCAGATCACATAGTTCTGTAGATGCCATTCGGAGAACGCAAGAACAAAGCTTCTCTTGTTTTTCGTGTAAGGATTCGAAGCCGCTTTGATTCTTTCCTCAACAATCGGCCTCAACTACTCTTCGTCTATCTGAGCTGTGCTCCCAACATCAACGTATTCGTATCTGGGATCAGAATCCGGTAGTTCCCTTGCGTGACCATCCCTAAATATCCTCAACATCTGAGACGTGTCACTGTTGTTGACAGAAAACAAGAAAGAGGGAATCAATCTTTCTTGCCGTCGAAACTTTCCCTACATTCGGTGATGTTACCAATAACTCGTGTACTTTGTTCAAAAATTTCCACTATAAAAGTGTACAGCTCTGGTCTTGCTGCAAACATTCTTGGCTGTTATCGTGCAACAACCAAAACTACGAACAGAAACACACATAACTCGGTGACGGTTTGTACTAGTTATAAGTTGTAATATACTCGGTAGTTGGAGATTTTCTTTGCTCGTCAGGAACAGAGCCTTCAGTTTCTTTAAATGTTGAAGAAGTGTCTTATTTTGTTAATCGGAGATCTATTCAAACTACATATATATGTGCTTTTCTCCCAAAGTTCTTCCAAGGACTACCCTCATGACACTCCTTAGAACCAATACCTTGAATGTTTATAAGTTTTCATTGAGTACTTCTTTTGTCTCGACTCGCCTAGTTTTATGATCCATCTTATCTGTTTCTGTCTTCATATCAAAACTTCTAGTCTTATTGTTTGGCAAATAAACGGAAGATTGGTGAAGTCATGCAAGGTGCGTCCACTTGCTTTCACCATCAGGTATTGCCTTGCATCCGAAATAAAATCGTTGCGCCATGTGCTCATCACCTCTGTGATGAGATCCTGGGATACATGTAATTGACACTTGAGATTGGTCTTTCCCATTTCTTGTCATTGGTTCTGTAATCCCGATTATTCTCCATACTGAAACCTATGTGAACCATTTATAAACATTATATTCTATTATACGTAATTCGTAGATCTATTTAACTTTTAAAAACTTATAAATAACTTTGGCAAACTCGGGTGGGTTATCAAGGTAGAGATGGTGACCGGCGTTGGAGATGATCTTGAAATTAGCGAGCCTTTCATGGTACTTTTTCTTTGCCATGTCGTTAATCGTATTTGTCATCTCCAAACCTGCCTCATCATTCATCCAGTCCTTATCCCCATAGAGCCACAAAGTGGGCAACTTCATCTTGACAAACTTCTCCGGGCACCTATCCATCAACGGGAGTTTCGCAAGCGCACCCACTGCAAGCACTCTCGTGATGGCGTATTCCCCAGACCCGGGTCCATTAAACACCCTATAGATGTACGCATGGATGTTGTTGAAATGCTCCGGGTTCTGGTAATACACATGACTGAATCGATGACACGTCCACGTCGAGATCAACTTTGACTTGAACGGACCAGCATTTCTGATAATCGTGAAAGGCGAGTGGTTTCTTTCCCACATGTAATCGATCAACTTCCTAGTTTTCGTTTTGGGTACCTCCGGACCCAGTTGTGTGGTAGAAACGACACCCTCGCCGTTAACTATAGCTTCCTGATCAGCCATGACTTCTTGCTCAATGGTAACTTGTCGTTCGAGTCGATCGCCTTTATCGTGCTTGAACGCAGCTTCGCTTCTCTCGAGCCCCACGGGGCTAATAAGCACCATTTTCTCAATCAAGTTCAGCAAGATCCCATCCTGCATGATCTTCTTGTTGTATTTCAAAGCATACGCACAGCTCAAGTACCCACCGAACGAATGACCCATGAGGATGAACTTCCCGATGTTGCGTTTCTTACGCCACGTTTCAAACGAGTCAATGAACCAGTCCTCGACGCGGTACACGTCCTCTTTGGTGGATGACGGGAAGTCAGGGAACTTGGGGCGTGAACTGAGACCAAACCCAAGGAGATCGATCGCATGGATCTTGATCCCGGGGATCTGGGAAAGCGAGTCGAAGTTATCAATGAACAACCCTAGGGATGCAGCGTAGCCGTGAACAAGCACGACTTCGTTCGTGCCGGGAAGTCCAGGAGTCGCCTTGTTGGTGTTTTCAATGAAGAGCTCATGGATGTAGTGTCCGTTGCCTATGTCTGTGTTGATGACGCGGGCGCGACGGGTGGAGTCGGAATCAGGGAAGAACGGTAAGTGGGAGAGAAGACGGGCTTCGACGGTCTCGTCTTGGTAGGATGGCGAGAAGCTTTGCTTGAACCAGTCCTTGGTGCTCTGGAACATGCTGTAGTGAGGGGTCTTGCGGCCGTCGTTGAACTCGCTGACCTTCTTGACCTGGGGTGTGCCGGGTTCAGTGATTGTGGTAGATGGCGTAAGTAAAGTAGTTCCGTCTGTTTCAACTGACATGATGAGGTTGGTTTTGGTGGTAGTTCTAGAAGTAAGAGGAATAGGTGTGTGTGTATAAGTGGGAGGAATAGTTAGGGTGGGTCTTATGATATTTATATATGAGTGGTTAGTAAGTGATATCTAAAAAAAACAACAGCAAGAACACAATGGTGGCTTATATAACTTGTTCATATGTTGGATGTATACAAAGCAATTTGTAAGGACGGGCGCATTCGGCCGTTTCTTTGCACCGCTAGGCTCTTCGCCCTTTTTCTTTCTGTGCGCTTCCGACCGTTTTTACCCTTCACCCGCCGCTCAGCACAACCACCAAGACCAACCACGTCCACTGGGTTTATCTACCACCTGGTCCCATCTTGGCAGAGTAAGCTTCAACAGGTTGCCACCTAGGTCCAACAGAAACTACTATGTTGAGAGTGTGACCAGTGGCTCTCTCTCCCTAATCATCACCTTTTTTTAAGCGCCGTTGTTGTTGTTGTCATCCAGCAACTTGAGAGATGCGGGAGAGCAGTAGGGCTTAAAAAGATTATAGCCGATTACCTAATCGCCATCGTCGTAAGTCCCATGAATTGCACACGGAGCCGTTTATCTATCTGTTTTGGTTTTTCGTAAATGACAAAGGAATTAACCGAGATATCTTCTTCTTGTCTTGGGTGTTTATACTCCGGTTATGGTGACATGGTCCTGTCCGTTCATAGGAGTCCTGGGGATGGGACTAGACTCTTGTGACGCTACTGGAATAAGCTCGACGGCTTAAATCACCAAAGGGTTATGAAATTGATCTGTACACGACTGTAGGCCTGTCATCCGCTGTCATCCTACATCCATACAGTGGTGCAGACTGCTTTGTGATAGGAGGGAGGAGTAAAAGAAACATCTTAGAAGGTTCTATACATCGCTGAAACGGATTGCGCAACCTATAGGCTCAACCCCAATGCAACGTTGATTTATTTTGGGCGCGATGGTGGGACGGTGCCGTGCACGTGCGTCGTGTTGTTTTTTAAGTTCCATAACTGCTATTATCAATTTAGCTTTTTGAAGATAACTACGACATCCAACCTACCTCCTTCTATCTACCACATACACCTAGCCTACCATGAAAGAGACTACACCATTCAGGAAGAAGTACAATAAGTACACCGATGACGAAGAGCAACAACAACACCACCAACAACGAGACGTAGCCGACACCTCCGATGACTACTACTACGAAGACGAAGAGTACACCATCGGACAAACCACAAAGTACGTCCTCTGGACACTCCTTGCGTTCCTCACCCTAGGAATGCTCTATTTCTTCACTGTGTTCCTACCCGACTACTTCATCCCCGAGGCAACCACGCTCGTGAAAATCCGCAACATCTCCGACCTCCAGGTGTCCCTCATCCCGGACGCCAGCCACCCCACCAAGAAACCCATCTCACGGCTCATCCTCATCGGCGACATCCACGGGCACTACATCGAGCTCCGCAAACTCCTAAGCAAGGTCAAGTACAACAAGCAGAAGGACCACGTCGTTGTTCTCGGAGACTTCATCACGAAGGGTCCTGATTCTTTCAAAGTCTTGGACTTCTTGATCGACAACGAGGCGGATTGTGTCTTGGGCAACCATGAGTACTATGTCCTACAGTACTACGCCACGTTCCACGGTCTCGATCAGCCGGAGTTCATGTACAATTCACCAGCGACATCGCCCGTGTCCACCAGCGGCTCGTTTAACGACGACCCCGAGTTCATACTCGCGAAGAAGCTCACACCGCGGTACGTGAAGTACATCAACGAGTGTTCGATCATGAAGCGCGTGGGCGCTGTTCCTGGGGGGTTAGACGGTGTCGCGGTGCACGCTGGACTCCGGCCGGACTTGACGCTAGCTGAGCAGAACCCCGTGGAGAACTTGGAGATGCGGTCGTTGATAGGTCCGTATTTCAATGAGTCAACCAGCGACCCCGCGACACCGGGTGCAAAGAGCTGGAGTAAGATATACGACTCGAAGAATGGGGAGGCGCCGGCTGATCACGTGGTTTATTATGGTCATGATGCCGGGAGAGGATTGAAGTTGAAGAAGTACACTAAAGGGTTGGACTCTGGGTGCGATAAGGGCGGGAAGTTGAGTGCGATGGTGATATCGAAACTGGGGAAGAAGGTGGTTGAAGAAGTTGTGCAGATTAATTGTTGATGTAATAAATACTAATAAACTTATTTTATTATAAATCGTGGGCCGTTGCCGTCGTCGAAACTTACCCCTCGTATGTTGTACCGTGGCAAGTTGGCTAATCCAATAAAATCGATAAACTGAAGTATATCAGCAGGCGTGATATCATCCATGACGTCAAACGACGACGGACGCAAGACTTCCAACTGATTATCGACAGCCAACACCTTATACATCTCAGCAGTAGACGATGTGACGTCATAATAAGTTTCAAACACCACGCTCGGTAGAAATGACCTCAGTGACAGGACCAACTTCCCCTGGTACTCTGAAGGAGCATACTCTGGTTCGTGACACTTCCGAGGTCTCGGCATCGCTTTGACCCCATCAGCCAACCCGAGACGTTCAAATACCGGGAAGTACATGCTGCCCTGATGATCTAGGATCCTTTCAACGTTAATGCGTAGCGCCCGGTTTTCCCTATAGTCTTCGCCGTCATTAAGGGGCGATAATGACGGAAAGAAGAAGTCGCACATCAACTCAAACCAGTTGTCACAGAACGAATTCCCATCCACATACTTCAGAAACGCGTCTCTCCTGTCTAGTTGCCCCGCGTAAGATCTGCGGGCGACATTCATAACCCCAAGCACTATCTTTTGCATGGGTGCAACCAACGGATCCCCAGACGTGTGCAAGTGTTGCTCAAAGTACCGCACCATGGCAGTTGTGGGCGCCATCACCGGCTCGTCATGGAGGAACTGCACGCAAAATCCACCAACCACGGCCCCACTGAACGCTAGCGTTATCTCCGGCCTTGCTTCACCGTTGGCTATCTTAATGTCCAACTTTTCGAGCTCCTGTTGGACGACATTGAGGATTATGGTCGCGAGGAGCACGTGGTGTGCCTGGTGCCCGGACCAGACAGATAGCATGTTGAACCACTCATAGTATCCTCCTCCTGAATCAAGTGCTTTCGGGTCGGCGCGGTGGTCCTCATACACCAAAAACAAGAGCCAGATGAGTCTCGTCACGTATTCGGCATACTCCGCCGCGTCTTTGAAGCAGTACGTGCTGTTGATGATGGGTAATGGGTTGACGTCGGTGATGATTCCTTGTATCCGGTGCCGCATGGTGCACGCCATCTCCTCTCGTGTGCCTATCAACTTGTATGCTTTCTTCTGGAGGAGGCTCAACCCGAACCAGAACCTCTCGTATGCTGTGACACTTGGTGGGGTGCTGGCGCTGAAGAAGTGCGTGAGGAGGTCGAAACCGAGGCGGAAGGTATGGACAGCTACGAGTTCCGCTAAGAAGCATGAGCTTGAGAATTCTGTGGATTTGGCGTGGTGAAGTATATCGTGTCTCCATTTGATCTCTTGTTGGCGTAGGTGAGATAGGAGCGCCGGAAGGTAGTCGTTCTCGAAACAGTACTTCTTGACGTACTCTTGAATGTCATAGTCGTTCACTTCGGTAAACTCCAAAACTTCCTTCTCGATCTGAAGGTACTTCCAGTAGTAATCCCGACATGCTTTATAATGGCCACCGGGCGCAACCACTTGTTCTATCCCATAGGCTTTGTACACGTAGCCGAGATGTATGTTGTAGACGATGTGCCAGAAATAAGCATGCAGGAGCTTCTCCCGCATGAGTCTGTTCAACTGACTGAGGCTGAATATGTCCTTGATGGTCAAGTCGCCCACGTCTGCTATGTATACGATCAAATCTAGTGGCAAGGTCAGCATGATGTGGAGAAAGAAAGATGCTGTCGTGTAGTGTGGTCGAAAGTGGTAGATAACTTGAGGAACACAACGTAGGAAAAGTCTCGAGTGAGTGCAGTAACAGGTGTATGGGATATAGTGTAAATGACCTCAATAAGGGAGTGTGAATGTAGTGTTAAGTGTAGCTCCTGAATGGACTATGAAATCCAACTAGTTGTTCCTCTATTACTCTTAAACGTCGACATAGTATAGCAGTGCGATATCTCTCACTGAAGTTTCCCTGTGAAGTCGTGCAGAATAACCATTACCACACACCGTATAAGCAACCAGCTCATTCCCCCCTGTAGTACGGCACAGTCTGCCCTCAGCCACTCGGGATCATATTATCTCGAATCAACCCATTACAGCTTAACCTTATAACAAGGAGACTTTTTCCTTCTTGTCACAGAGTAGCAGTGTATCTGCCTAAAATAAGACTTGCTCGCTTACTACATGCCAACGCGTAATAAATTTTCACCTTCCTCCATCGCTCTTCCCCAAAATCATCAACACATCACAGCATGGCAAAGAGAAGCGCAGAACATTCGAATAAACCCGCGAAGAAGAGATTCAAGAACGTAGCTAAGTTGCTTGATCCAAACACATCGGGGATCTACGTGACGTGTGCTCGTCGGAAAGAGAGCCAGTGTCGCCAGGAACTAATGAACCTCCTATCCGAGAAGATCCCCGAATACTTCGACCTCAGCAAAGCCGACGATGAGGACGACGAAGAAGAGCCGGAGGAGAAGAAGGAATTGTCTATTGAGGAGAAGATCCAGCTTGAGCTAGAAGAACTCAAGGAGTCCAAGGATTCCAAAAAGGAGTTTCTTCAACCAATAGACATTGACCTTGAATGTTTAGTGTTTATCAAGACACGTAAGCCGGTTGACTCCGAGGTGTTGGTGCAGAATATATGTGCTGAGTGTTTTGAATCGGGCAAGAAGACGACACGATACACGCAGAAGCTCATCCCGATTATGAACACCTGCAGTGCTGGTGGGGAAGAACCGTTGGAAAAGGTCAAGGAGATGGCGAAGGGGGTATTGGCTCGTCATTTCCATAAAGAGAAAGACCAGAAGCCGGTCAAGTTTGCTGTGCAGGTGTCGAGACGGAATTTCAACCAGTTGCAGTCCGATCAGATCATTAAGACAATTGCGGAAGCTGTGGGGAGGGACCATGGACATTCGGTGGACTTGAAGAATTATGAGAAGTTGATTATCGTGGAGTGCTACAAGAATAGCATTGGGATGGGTGTTGCTGATAACTTCTTGAAATACAGCAAGTTCAACTTGCAACAAATCTACGACAAGCAACAAGATGCCAAAAAGAAGTAGTCACTGTGTATACTCTTATTCTATAGATCTCTAATAGTACAACTTTTCAATGAACGCCTTTGGTTCTTTCCACGCCAACCAGTCTGCCTCCTGGTGAGGTATGAGCCCCATCTTGTACAACTTGTAAACGCCCACGGCCATATTCAACAACTGGCACACCACAAAGACCAACTTTGCCTGCACGATCTCACCGCCGTTATCTTTGGTGGACAACTTGGCAAACACCAGGTTTGTGTCGTTGAAGATCGCCTTCAACGGGTTCCAAAGCAACATCAACGTCATTGTCACCGGGATGATCTGCAACGAGTTCCCCGTCATGTAACTCATAAAAATGTTCATGGGGACAGATTTGGCAGGACCAATTGCTAACTCCCAGATCTTTTTCGACTTTAATGAGTTCAATTCGGCTTCGTCTTGTTTGAACTTCTTGGCCGACGCAGCAGTCTTGGAGGACGTGATGGAGGATGAGGCACTGAAGGAGGACTCTGTGTAGCCTGGTGGTGGTGGTACTGAGTCGCTCTTGGATGTTGATTGTGGGACTATCTTTGGTTTGACTATCTCAGTGTATTGGCTCATGGTTGGCTGTCTGGCTGATGTTGTCCTTGGCTGTCTCCCTTTTTTTTGGTGCCTGTGGGTGATTTAAAATTGGCAGTACAACCTCACCAACAACCACAGTGAGAATTTCTTTCAAATTTCTTTCACCAAATTAAGAACTGCCCTCCTCCATCTCTTCCAACCTTGGCATTATCCCATTGACTTATAGATAGTTACCCCCTTTTCCATAGTTGGTTACTCAAACACTTAGTCACACACTCACATAACCCACCTTCCATCACACGACATCTAGCAACGTCCCACCCATGAACTCCACAAACCCCTTTTCATCCCTCAAAAAGAACCCATTGAACAAGATCATCGGTCTCTCCGTGGTCTTAGCCGTGGGGTTCCTCTTGGTCATATTGGCAGGCATCTACGGAAACTGGTTCCCAATCATAATCGGCCTCATATTCGCCGTGGCCCACCTCCCAGTGGCGATCACGCGCAACATCTCGAGCTCGTCCGACTATGACTTCAACTTTGACTCCACTACAGCCAATGCAAATGTGCTTGTTGAAGTGGGCCAGTTTGTCACTGCGTTCTTGTTGGTCACAGGTGTGTATTTGCCTATCTTGTTGAACCATTCGTTGATCCTTACGAAAACCGCCATGGTTCTAAGTATCGTTGGAGGTTTGCTTATTTATGGAACCGTGTATCTCTTCAGCCACTATTTCGATGAACCAAACGAAGAAGACGAGTTGGCTGACCTTGGAGGCGGTGTTATTTAAGGGACGAGAAATAAAGAAAGAAATGACGAGCGGTGGGCATGCGTTTTGCTACCTCTTGTATGAATGTATAATAGCACCATTGAGTCCGTTATAGCACTGTTCTAGTATATAAACTGAGATATTCAGTGTATATGTAGAGCTATCCGCCATTATCTCTGTTCAGCCTTTATCAACACCCAAGATGCTGAGAACCCGGAATCCGAATAGAAAAAAAAAAGACAATCCACTCACAAAACAAACCCAGTTTCTTCTTCCATCCTTCCTTCTTTATCAGCGTACCAGCCATGCCGTCCATGACAAACGAATACGCCAAAGCCGAAAGGGAGTTGGCCAATGAACAACAATTACAAGAAAAGATCGTCAACGAGGAGTTCAAGATCTGGAAGAAGACCGTGCCATTGTTATACGATTTCGTCCACACTTTTGCCCTAGACTCCCCATCGTTGGTCTTCCAATGGTTGCCCCAGTACGACGTCTCCCTGTCGGACTTGGAGTTAAGGTTCTTGATCGGTACAAACACCATTGTCAAGTCCGAGAATTACTTGAAATTGGGCTCAGTCACCTTGCCATCGACCCTTGTTGAAAACAATACATCCCTGGGGATACCTATTCCGAACGAAGACATAGACACGTCGAACTTCAAGATCGTGAACCAGTGGAAACAACCCAGCGAGATCAACAAGTTGAAAGCGTCACCAAGTGGTGAGTTTGCGGTGGGGTTTGGCGCTGACGCAATCATCCGGGGTTTCAACTTGAAGAACTATGATATTATTGACTACAAGTACCACAAGCAAGAAGGCAATGCGTTGGACTGGATAGACGACAACAGTTTCATTTCTGGGTCGAAAGACTCCCAGATTGCGTTGTGGCATGTGGACAAGCCCTCGACTCCGATCCAGTTGTTTAAAGGGCATCGCGGGGCTGTCAATGACTTGTCGGCCATTAAGGGAAAGACGTTGTTTGGGTCAGTCAGTGACGATTCAACGACGCAGTTCTACGATACAAGAAGCAGTGCCGTGGATGCCACCCCGGTGATATCTGTCGAGAACAGCCACATCCAGAACTGTATCCAGTTCCACCCAGACATTGAGACGTTGTATGCTACTGCGGGTAAGGACAATGTGATTTCGTTGTACGATATCAGAAACTACAAGACTCCGTTTAGGAAGTTCTACGGACACAATGACACTGTCAGACAGTTGCAATGGGACTGGAGCAATCCTAACCTCCTTGTGTCATGTGGATTAGACAAACGGGTTCTTTTCTGGAACTTGGAAAGTCTCGATGAGGAGTTTGTGTATCCTGACTCGACGTCGAACGGTAAAGACTCGAACTCCAAGAAGAAGCAAGCCACGAAGGTTGATCCTTGTTTGAAGTACATACATGGTGGACACACGAGCAGGATCAATGACTTTGCCATCCATCCTAAAGTGAAGAACGTGTTTGGCAGTGTTGGAAACGATAGGTTGTTGGAGATCTGGAAGCCAAAGACGTTGCCTAGTGAAGAGGAAGAGGAGGAAGAACAAGAGGAAGAGGAAGCAGCAACTGAAGAACAGGCGGATGAGGAGATGAAGGAGCCTGAGAAGGAAGCTGAGAAAGGTGACAAAGATGCTGAGATGAAGGATTGATGTAGGCGTGTATTTGTATTGTTATTTTCAAAAGTTTTTTGTATATTTTCTGTATTAAATGATCCTTATTAGAAGACAAAGCATGGCTAGAGAGATGCTGCTCCGAGAAAGTGTACGTGTGGTGCCAGTGTACAGCAATCGATGCTGTGCGTTGGAATAGGGCAACAGACAACCTGCTCTTCTTCCAATGATTCATAAGAGATGAGTTGATGGTGTAAAGCAAAGGGCCCTTTATTCTTTATTTTGTGCCTGATACGTGTGGATGGGGTGGATGTGGTGTTTATGTGTTAGCATGCGGTTTTGTGTAACAATATGTAAAGTGTAAGGTGCAACTGCGGTGTCGTGTTTTTCTTTTGTTTACTTTTGCCTTTATTTTTGTTTTGTTTGGTTGGTTGCAACTTGTGCAAAAATACGCAGGGCCAACTCCCAATCCAACTCATCAACACAGACAACCAGCAGACAACCGCATCAACACCGCTTTGTTCTTGTCATTAGCCAAACCAAGTATAACACTCCACTTGTCACAAACTAAACCCAGCGGAGATCTACACACAGCGGAGAACACTTCGAAAGATCTGCCCTAGACAACTCACGAGAGATCAACCCTCCTTCTGGCTGCCACATTACCACCCACAACACTGGCTCCATCCTGATATCACGTTCTGGAGAAACCACACCGTGTTGTATTCACTCGCTTGTCTTTATCACCACAACATCACATCCTACCAGCCCACTCTAGATCAGTTTGCTAAGAGTTAGATTCAAAGATACGCGAAGTTTGTTTGTTTATTGCGTTGTTATTGTGATTGTGTGTGGGTTGCCAAAATTTCAGTTTGGTTTTTGGTCGCGCGTCGCCAGAAATTCCGTCCACCTCGCCTGAGCACCACCACCACCACCACCACCACCGCTCTCCACCAGAAACAAAAGAAACGAAAGGAGAAAAATAAAGCAAAGAAAAAAAAAGCCAAAAAACCAAAACACTCACAATCGCCAAAACCACAACAAAAGCAAAACTACAGAGAAAAACCTTCACAAGGAATTTTTACTCTTCACTTGCAAGCAACTACAACATCACAAACAACCCCCGTCAGCAAAGCTCCAACTTCCATTCATTCACTCACTCCTTTACGTTGGTCCTTTAGTTGCAATTCACCCATTCACGAGGAAGTTACGTCTTGACTTCACTCTACACCTTACAATTGCATAGTCATGAAATCATACAAATCGTCATCTGTCACAGATGAAAACGAACTCAACCAACACATAAAGCCCAAGACAACGGCCCGAAGAAGTATAGGGGATTTCGCAAGCACGTCTGCATCGTCATCTCACTTGTCTGGCCACAGAGAAGCATTGTCGGACGTGACCACCCAGGAAAACAAACACTCTTATAGGGTCAAACATGCACAACCTAGCCATACCGTCTCCCATCGTCACACTACAAGCTCTACCAGTGCGTCCAAGATACAGATATACCAACAGCAAGAGACGAGTATCCATCAATTCAAGAAACCACGATTGGAGAAGGTCTTGTTGAAGAATGATCACGCAGATGACGAAGCAACAGACGACGAGCTTGACCAGTACGAGGAAGAAGAAGAAGATAAAGAGAATAGGTACATTGATTTGGAATTGAACGATGATGACAGCAAGAACCAGCTAATAAGTGAAGCTTTTGATACAATTGACGATAAGAGAATAAGCGAGTTGGATCATCATCATGTCGTAGTCGAAGAAGACCTCGACGATTTCGAAGAAGAAGAAACACACCAGATACTGCACCCTCATCAGCAACAGAATCACATTCCTATGAAACCTATATGGAGTAATTCATGTGTGAATGAGGTCAAGTATGTCATCCAGAAATATTCCCGTACTACATTGGACGAAGACGACGAAGATACCTATGATGCAACCATGGTTGCTGAATACGCCCCAGAGATTTTCAACTACTTGCATGAATTGGAACACAAGTACACGCCAGATGGGTACTACATGGAGAACCAGACCGAATTAAAGTGGGAGATGAGATCCGTGTTGATGGACTGGGTTGTGCAAGTGCACGCAAGGTTCAACTTGTTGCCCGAGACATTATTCTTGACTGTCAACTACGTCGACAGATTCTTGTCCAAACGTCAAGTGTCTTTAACTCGTTTTCAGTTAGTCGGCGCCGTGGCGTTATTCATTGCCGCCAAATACGAAGAAATAAACTGTCCGACGGTACAGGAAGTTGCATTCATGGCAGACAACGCCTATCCAATAGAGGACCTATTAAAAGCCGAGCGATTCATGATTGACGTGTTGGATTTCGACATGGGCTGGCCCGGTCCAATGTCTTTTTTGAGACGGATCTCGAAAGCAGACAACTACGACTACGAGACGCGTACTTTGGCCAAATACTTTCTTGAGATCACTATAATGGACTCCCGATTTGTTGCATCACCACCCAGCTGGCTCGCTGCCGGCGCCCACTACTTGTCGCGGAAATTGCTCGGGCGTGGAGACTGGACAGAGTTGCATGTGTTTTACAGCGGGTTCACTGAAAGACAGGTGCGTCCGTTGGCTGAGATCTTGTTGGAGAACTGCCGGTACGCCGAGAAGAATCATAAGGCGATTTTCGACAAGTATAAAGAAAGAAGATATAGAAAAAGTGCATTGTTTGTTCAGGATTATTTCAATTCCTTAATGTCTCCATGATGGATAAACCCGAGTGGTAATTTTTTCGCTTAGTTTTCATATTGTTTGATTTTGTATTTTGGTTAGGGGGGGTGATTTCTTCAACGTTTACATTTGATCTGTCAGGTCTTTTTATTAGCCAACATATGTTTAGTAGTATTAATTTGTACATTAGCTTTCTTAGCAGAGGACTGTAGAGCCATTTGGCTGCAACCACTGCTTTGTTTTTTTTTCTCCCCCGTGGCACTACCTCAGTTACACGACCCCCTTGATTTTATTTTTCCACTTCTCCCTTGATTCCCTACTTCCCCTCAGCTAGCAAAAAAATCATTCAAAAAACGGGATTGCCCCCAATATCTATTACTCTTCATCAACCCAATCACACACTTCAAACAATGTCCAGATTATTATCAGTCACCTTGCGTTCTCAATTGTCGAAGAGATTAGCTGCTTCCGCCATCAGATCTTCTCCAATCACCCGTGTCGCTTCCTCCGCCTTGCCAAAGATCGCCACAACCTCCACCTTGCGTTCCTTCCACAGCACCTCGCTCGTTTCCAACAAGAAGGGCGACTTGTCGCAAGTCCTCGAGAAAGAAGTGCAGACCTTCGACGCCATCCCCGTCGAGCTCGACGAGGCATACCAGACCTACTTGCAGTCCTCCGGGTTCCAGCTCATTGAGAAGCCTGGCACCGCGGACGTGGAGCTCGTGAAGCGCTCCCCGGACGGCAAGCACGTCGTCCATGTGTACTTTGACGTCGAGGAGGTCGCGGAGATCCCGGACCCAGAGTACGACCCGGCATCCGTGGAAGAAGAAGCCGACGCGTTCGATGAGATTTTCAGTAATATTAAGGTGTTGGTCGAAGACCCAGAGAAGAACACCGGGGTTTTCTTCAACTTGTTGTTGCAACCTTCTGAGGACGTGTACACGGTTGATTTCTTGACCCCACAGCTGGACGTTAAGGGGTTCATTGAGAAAGTGTCGAAGGATGGAGAGTTTGTGGATAAGTTCAAGTACCAGGGTCCTAAGTTTAGTGAATTGGACGAGGCTGTTCAGGTCGAGTTTGAGAACTATTTGAATGATCTTGGTATCAATGGTGACTTGTCCGATTTCATTACTGGTTACAGTGATTTCAAAGAAGAGGTTGAGTATAGAAAATGGCTCAAGGAAGTCAACTCTTTCTTTGCCTAAATTGGGATCTAACAAACCCTCTGCCTGTATATACGTATATGATATTTCCCTCCTTGTTACTTAGCTTAAATATAAGATGTGATTTCTTATGTTTCCAAATGTGGGGTTCTATAACCGAGTGTCAATCCACATCACGTGCCCGCACTTAGGGCTCCACAGCCCTAATATACGTGTCCCAACCACAATCCCATCACACACTAATCGCACTTTCACCAAACCGACAAAAACATGAAAAATTTCACGCCATAGAAACCAAAGTCACCTATTATCTAATCAACATTATTAACGAAACATGTCCAACGAAGCCTCCGTTTCATACGCCGCCTTGATCTTGGCCGACGCCGAGCAAGAAATCACCGCTGAGAAATTATTAGCCCTTACCAAGGCCGCCGGTGCCTCCGTTGATGCCATCTGGGCCGATGTCTTTGCTAAGGCCGTCGAAGGCAAGGACTTGAAGGAGTTGTTGTTCTCCTTCGCTGCCTCTGCTCCTGCTGCTGCTGCCGGCGGTGCTGCTGCCGGTGCTGCTGCTGCTGGCGACGCTGCTGCTGCTGAGGAAGAAGCCGCTGAGGAAGAAAAGGAAGAGTCTGATGATGACATGGGTTTCGGTTTGTTCGATTAGAGAAGTTGGATGGATGAATGATAGAATCTGAAATTGATGTTTCTGGTTTGATGATGACCTATTGCATTATTTAATTTAACCTTTTTCATACGGTTCCGTGTGAAATATCTATAATAAATAAAAAAAAAACTATTAAAAAAAGTTCAATACTGTTACGATTCGACTTTGATTAACTTATCGACCTTGATCCTCTTTGCTTTGGGTCCGAGTTTTGGTTCTTCCTTGATCTGATCAACGATATTCGTGCCATTATTCAAATCACTCAAATCAGCAGCAAACAACACGGATTGTGCCCAACCAGCATACTCGCCAAACACCTCTTTAAAGAACTCTCTAATGGCCGCATACGTCTCTTTGTTCAACGTCTTGACGTCCTTCTTTCCCTTAAACTTGTAGTCCCGAACAGCGATTTGGTACACGTGCGTGTCAATGGGCACCACGTCATGCTTATCCAAGGACATCAAGCAGATACAGTCAGCTACTTTGGGACCGACACCCGTCAACTGTAGCAAGAACTCGTGCGCTGTGTCGTACTTCTCTGATCGCATGGCGTGGAGTGCATCGAGTGTTATGTCAGGGAAGGTCTTGTTGTCTGTGAACTTGAGCGCTGTTTGATAGATGTACTTGGCACGGTACCCGAACCCCAAGTCACGGAGCTTGGACTCAGTGGATGGGTGGGAGAGGGATGTGGGTGTGGGGAAGGAGAAGTAGGAGTGTCCTTCGTGGTCTGCTATGTGGTTGCCGAAATGAGTACAGAGGTTCTCGCACATCTTGGAGATCCGTTTCACGTTGTTGTTGGAGGAACAGATGAATGAGATAAGACACTCCCAGGGATCTTGTTGAAGTATCCTTATCCCTGTGAACTTCTCAAACGGGGAGTCCTGGTGGTTCTTCTTCTGGAATCCTTGGTGTTTCAACTTCCAGTGAGTGTACAACTCAGATAACTTCACGTCCAACACGAAATAATCCGTGATGAAATCTAACGTCTCCAGTTCCTTACCCTCGCTGTCTCCCTCCTTCATCACCTGAGAGTAATAGATATGTCTAGCATCCTGCTTGAGCAAAATGATCCTGTCATGCGTAGCAAACGACCATACGTTATTGATGCTTTTCCAGCGAAACGTCTGTCCACAGCGTAGCACCCTGGATAAACTGAGTTCCGACTCAGAAATGGCGAGTTTCTTCCACATGGTTTCTACTGTCATGATGTTGGCTGTCTGGTTGGCTGTCTGGGTGGTTGAGGGGACAAGAAAAAATGGTGAATGTAGCTGTCGATATTTTTTTGCACCTTCACACGCGTCGCACGTTCTTTTTTTTTACTTGGTTTGGATTGTCTGAGAGTGGTGGCGGGGAGGATACTGGCAACCAGCTGTCATATCTCAAGGGATGACAGGTTTAGGGATAGTTGTTGATCGACAAGTGGTGTCGTGGTTCGTTGGTGCTGTCGAAAGACGAATGTTTTGCGGGACGATGGCTGCTTTTTATCCAGGAAAGACGCTACCGTGGGGGCGCTGTCCCATTAAATGGTACCTCGCTTCCCAGAGTACTTCATCACTTCACTGGCCCCTCCTATCCAGTCTACTATTCCTTACCTCCCTCTACACTCCCACCTAGTTCGGAGTTGGCTGCCCACGAGATTCCAAAAGATCGTGCGACTGCTAAAAAAAAAACAAACTCTACACTACCCCTTGATCTCTCCTTTGGGTGTCCCTTGATGAGAGGCGTGGCTTAACTGGGCCATACAGTCGAAGTCACGTGTCAGAGTCTAACCCACACACACAGGCAAGGCTACGACTACCACCACGAACTTTAAACCTTACATCCAGGTCGTTGACTTATTGGCATTAATTAAGCAGAGGCAGACTAAAATAAATAAATATAAAAAAAACAACCAAGAAACAAAGAGAGAAAAATTTTCTACTTCTTCTTGTTCTTTGTTTATTAATCTCAATAATAAATAATCGTCACATCATTTTTCTCCTACTAACCAAACAGATCATCTAACAAAAACCACCACCACCCACCCACTTGCCCAATTCATACCTACCACACACACAGTCACACACCCCTCCCTCACCATGGAATCTGACCCCACAAGCATACTACTCTTGCTAGTATTCGCCTCAGTATTCTTATTCATCGCATTATCCATCTGTGCCTACAAATTATTCTGCCAGAACTCAGACAGAAACGAGTACTCCAGCTTAGCCTCGGACTTGCTAGGCTCCCACCTGAACAACGTCCCCAGAGAGTTCCTCAACGATGAAGAGAGCTTGTTGCAATTGGCCGAGTCGTTCGACTTTACAAACTTGTCCCCAGAAGAACAAGGCGCCTATTTGAAGGGCCAGGAGTTCACCACCAACAACCCGCCGGATTTCGGCAACGTCAGAGGAAAGACATTCACGGTGGACGATGAGAAGTTGATTAAGGAGTGCGGAATCAGTGCGTTCCTGTTTGATGTCGATCACGATGTCTTGGACCAGAGATTTATCGTGGCTGACAAGACCGAGTTGAATTTCCACAATAATGATATGCCGTACTCTACCGCCACTACGGTTTTGAACTACCCTTTCCCAGTCAAGAACCGTGTTTACTCAGACACTGTGTACTTCGAAACAAAAGTGTTTGAGTTCAATAATGAGAATAACCCTAATGCCCATTTCTCCATAGGTTTGGTGACCAAACCGTACCCTTCGTCATTTAGACTCCCTGGATACAACAAGTTTTCCATTGGGTATGAGAGCACGGGGAATTTGAAGATCAACAAGCCGTTCCCTACTCCATTGCAACAGCATCAGGATGAACACAGTGAATACAATGCGTTGGTGTTGCCACCTTTGCAACAGTCAGATATCGTTGGGTTTGGGTATGTTATTTCTACGGGCACTATTTTCATAACGAGAAACGGAAGAAAAGTGTTGGATGTCATGAAGGGTTGTTTTGTTGACTTGTTCCCTGCCGTGGGTTGTTTCTCTACGAATGCCAAGTTCCAGGTCAATTTGGGCCAGTTGGGATTTGTGTGGATAGAAGCCAATGTTAGAAAGTACGGGTTTGTTTCTACGAGCGATTATAAGAAGTTGGCTGGGGATAGGGGTTTGGCTTCGTTGCCTCAGTACGACAGAGTTGTGGAAGATGGCGTTGATAAAGTGTTGGATAAAGGAGAAGAGCTACCACCAAGATATCCAGAAGAAGAGTTGGACTTTTTCGGAAGGGCAGCCAATGACACCGTCAGAGTTGGATCAAGTGCTAGGCATACTAAATTGACTGAGAAGAACGAGCTTGGTGATTTAGAAGTTGGTAATGAGGTGAAAGAACCAGTTGAGGGAAGCTCTACGCAAGTGACTGATGAACCGGAAGAAGTCATGGATCTCAGAGAAAGAATTTACGAGCAGAATATCCAGAATGAGACTTCTACCATTGATGAAGCAACACCATTGATAAACCTGAGCCAGGAAGATAGCTCCACTGGTGATTACCACAGCGTCGATAAAGTCAAGAGTGCAGAGTTGAAACCAGAAGATAAGTCCACCACCAAGGATACCATCATAGAAGAGGAGGAACCTCAAGTGGAGACACACGAAGCAGTTGCTGTTGAAGAACCTTCAAACAATACCCAAGAACCCAACCTCACAAAAGACAAGACATTACCACCACTCCCACAAGAAGAAGAACAACCACAACAAGAAGAATTAGAATCATCTGTTGAACCACAGCCACAACAGAATGAAAGCACAGAGCCATCAACGAGCCCCGAACCAGCCACAGGACCAAACTCTGAAGAAGGCAGCCAAGAACTCGTCCCACCTGGATCCTCATCGACTACAGCTCCGCAGAAACCAGCACCTAAAAAGAAGGGCAAGAAGAAGTCTGGAAAGAAGGGAGGAAAGAAGAAGGGCAAGAAGAAGTAGTGACATAGTAGTATAAGTTTATACATTGAAACATATTTATAATTTGTAATCGACGTCAACATTGTACACTTCCAGCTCTGTGCAGTCCATTCTTTATTTAGTGCGAGGCCAGATCGACTGGAATATCGGTTACGAAAAACTTTTCCACCACCAGAACGTGCTTGGTCCCTTGTCCATCCCACCAGAAAGCCCAATTACAGCCATCACATGCTACCAAGAACATTCATAAGGCGTCTCGCGACACAGAAGAAGCTCTCACCGGATGAGGCCAAAAGACAAGCCACGCAACTCGCGGTGCAGTCACTTAAGGACTTCGGGTCCCTTCTTTCAAACTCGTCGGAAGAGACCCAACCCATAAACACGGCTCCGGTATTCGAGGACCCGCGGAAGTTTGCCACGTTGAGCTTATTGCACCAGGGCCAAGTCTTGGGCGAGCTCCAGGAGAAGTACGATAAGAACTGGAACAAGTTGAGCGAGAAGGAGAAGAAGTTGGGGTACTTTATCGCGTATGGAGATTGGGGGGTCCGTGAGAAGTTCAGCAACTGGAACAGTCTCGTTGACCCACCGTTGGACCTCCCTTTCGAAGTGCCTAGTCGGATCAAGACTAGGAGCCCGGGGAAGGAAACGAAGGTGGGGAAGTTGCCGGAGGTGAAGTTGAGCGAGACACCAGTGAGAAGAGACCAGTTTAATGTGAAACGGATGGATGGCGTGACGAAGTTCTTTATCTACTTGGTGGTGTTCATTTCGATGGTTGCGTTTGCGAGGGATAAGAATGTGGGGGAGAGCGGGAAGCCAAAGGAGATTGTCATCGAGGATAAGTATGAGATTGAGAGACAGAGGCGTTTGAAGGAGGAAGAAGAGGAGAGAGTGGAAGCGGAAAGGAAGAGGAAGATCGAAGAAGAGAAGGAGCTTGCTAGGAAGAATGGAAGAAAATGGTACTACTTGTGGTTGAAATAGATAGTTTGTTGCTGTTTCATTAGGACAGAGGCCTTTCTTGTACATACAATATATACAACATACAGACAGACAATGCAATCTATTATTAAATTTAAGATGGAAATTTATACAGTTTTCATTAAAACCAAGACGTCACACAACCCTCTCTCTCTCTCTCTCAATCCTGGTCTATGTTATCCTCATCATCCTCTTCGTCCTCATCATCATCCTCGTCATCCTCGTCCTCATCATTCCAGCTATTCTCCACCGTTTCCCTAACTCTCTTGACATACTGCAGCCTATGATCCTTGTACAAGTTCGCCGCCTCGACGTTTGCCGGGGACGAGATGTTCGGGTCATTTAGCAACGACTGCACCGAGGTCAAGATCGAGCTCACGTCGTACGTGGGCGACCACCTGTTCTGCAAGATGTCCAAGCACAACTCGCCGCTGGCGTACACGTTAGGGTGGAACATCTCGGAGATGAAACGCACCTGTGGTGGCTTGTTGGGGTACTGCTCGTCAAACTGTAAGAGTAACCGGAACGTGCCGTCCTCGAACGGCGTGTCGGAGGGCCCGATGATCACAGCGTTCCATTTCATGACGTTGTCGGGTAACGGGGACGCTGAGACGCCGCTTGGTGGATCTTGTTGCATACGCTAGACAAAAAAAGTAGTGTGTTAGTTTGTGCTCTTGGTGTTGATCCCGTGGGGATGGTCTTCTGACATACTTTGAAGTCACGCATGAGTCTTCTCTTAGCAGGTGTGGACATTATAAGTGTGTGTGTGCAGATGTGGATGTGGTATATGTGGAGTTGGTTGATCGTAAGGGCGAAAGTAAAGTTTTTGGCTTAATAATAATTACTTCCTTCCGTTCTTTCTTTTGTTGCGTGTACCGTTGCCCAAAAGAGACTGCGTGCGTGCGGCACGCCCAATTTTTTTCTTTCTAATTTAAGTCCGTGTCACGTGAGGCTTGGTTAAAGATAAACAGAACCTGGGGCAGGGACGTGCGTCAACAAAAAAGCTGACACGAGTTCAAAACAGACATCAACGTGTCAGAAACTTAACATTACTTCCAAGAAGCAACGTCATGTTGAGAGTGTTTACCTACGACAAGGTTCCCTTGCCGGTTCACAACGAAAGATTCACTTATGTCCCAGTTGACTATCCGGAGGATATCGAAGACGCTTTGTTGAAGGGGATGTCCGAGAAACTTATGAGCAATCTTGGATATGAATTGTATTTGGAGAACTACGCCGTTGTTTATCAGGGGTTCATTGAGATGGGATCCACCCGATACCCAGGAAAGTTTGTCCTTGTGCAACCAGAGGAGCTAGTCAAAGCAGTTTAACAGCCCTACCACGTTGAGTTCCGCCGGTTCATTGTTTGGTACAAAGAAGAGTCCCATTTGGATGTCATTCGAGACAAGGTCGACTGTCCAAACTCCCAGCCCGAGTTCAAGAAAATGAAATATGCCGCCGGTGCCAGAGACGCTTATAGACATGCAATGGACAGCTGGCTGGCAGACAAGCTGTTCAGCACGGTGTACTATTTCATCGATGCAACCACGCAGGAAATTAGAATGAGCACGGTGTTGAATGGGTATTATGATGTGTCAACCGTTGTTGACAAGATAACGTCGCCCCCTTTGTCAGACTATGTCGTAATGAGTTTGATAACCAATAAGAGAGACGCTAAAGTAAAAGGCTACAATGATAACTACAATGCGATGTTCGACGACAATGATGTGATTTTGGAGTGGTTCGCTGATGAGTTGCCTCTGCAGCTGAGCATTCTTTCTATTGTCTTCAAAGTAGCCATTCAGCCATGTAGTTTCATAGCGAAAGTGTTTAAACAATGTACACGAACTACACGTAACAACTCCGAATGTACGGCAAATACAAGCAAAAAGAAAATACTGACTAGTTCTTTCTTTCGTCGAACCGTAGGGAGACAAGATGTTGAGGATATTCAGGGTTGGACACACAACTGAACTCCTAGATGCTGATCCGAGATACGAATATGTGGATGTGGATAGTACTGTCGAGATGGAGGAAGAGCACTTGCAGTCGATCATTCAGAAACGGAAGAAAGTTGAGTCGGAGGCAGACAGTCTTGACCACAGACAGTCTTGACCACAGACCTACATTTATTAGATTCTCCTGGTGGCATCTACAGTACTACGTGATCTGGAAAAACGACGGCTTGTTCATAAGATTCACCAAATGCGATGATGAATTGAAAGTGGACACGTCTGAGTTGCCGTAGACATTCTACGGAGATTATGATCTACGTGCATTGCCAGTCAGGATACGCTACAAGGATGAGTACGAGTTAGAAATTCTCATGGCTTGTGTGACAAAGAACTACGTATTGAGTCACAGAGAACTCGTACCAGGAGAGACTCCGCCTTATCACTGGTCCTTGATGCCTGGGTCACATACTATTGAGCATTGGAAGAACATGAAGGATGATGACCGAGTTGCACGCATATTCTACTTTACAGAGAATGACAGAATATTTTTCACAACTCTAGGAATGGGGTGGAGGGGCAAGTGCATTTAGGTTGAGCAGATTACGGACTGTCCTAAGTCGTATTATGATATTGCTGAAATGGTATACCACTTCGATTTGGAGAACGATTTGGAGCTTCAACGAGCATTACGGAAGAATCAGAATTTGGCTACGGAAATTGGTAAACCGTTGGCGTTCCTAGATAGGACACTACAGCCATGACTTACGATACCGGTACTAGAGTATATAACAGACAGAAGCGTGTATCCTTCTTTTCAGTATATCTGCTTCCATTCAGTTTCGCTTCATGTCATTTGCAAATCTATACTCTCTGCATGTTTCTAGTGCTCCCATGCCTCTTGTGGCAAGGTTGGTGGAGACGCGATGTTCCCCAATTTGCATCACTTTTGGACAACAGTGAATACCGATTTCTAATAAACTAAGGAAAAACCACGTTCTAGCTGTCCTCCTATATCTGTGGTCTATTCTATTTAGTTTTTCACTAGCCATGCTGAAAACATTCACCTTCGACAAGGATCAACTAAGGGTTTACAACGAAAGGTCTGAGTACGTTCCCGTGGAAGACGATAAAGATATCGGGGATGCATTGCAGGTAAAACCGCCGCTTCTCGCGAACGATGCAGCTCGTACTGCCTTGTATTTGGGGAGCTGCGCCGTGGTCAAGCATATACCTGACATGAGGCCACCCAAGCAACAGGGGAACTCACAGTGGAGCCCGAAGGATTGGTCGCGGCAGTGCGCCAGTATTACCATCTCCAGTACCAGAACGGTAAGGTTCGCAACAGTTGTAGAATGTAAAAATCTACAGTATACGTATAACAGAATAGAATGTGTGTGTATGTATAAATGATATATATCAGTCTAGACTTATTTCCAGAAATCAGTCAAGTTACCACCAGCACCGTTGAAGGCCAAAATGTTCGGAGTTTCGGCTGGGATGTCGGACAAAACATCCTTGGTACCATAAGCAATCAAGTTCTTCTTCAACTGGTTTGGAGAAACACCGTCTCCGGCAACAAAGAACTCGGATTCGGCACCTGGTTGCAAGGAAACGTAGTAAGACAACAAACCAGCAATGTGTGGGGAAGCCATCGAGGTACCAGACAAGTAAGCAGTGGCGGTATCACTGCCAATGTAGGTGGACAAGATGTTTAAACCAGGAGCAAAAATGTCGACACACTTACCGTAGTTGGAAAAGTAAGCACGAGCGTCAGAAATGGTGGAAGCACCAACAGTGATGGCATTTTCAGCACTGGCTGGGGAAGTGTTACAAGCATCTTGGTTTTCATTACCGGCAGCAACAGCAAAATGTAAACCAGTCTTGACAGCAGCATTGACAGCCAAGTCCAAGGCTGGGGACTTACCACCACCTAAGGACATGTTGGCGGTAGAACCTTTGAAACCCTTCTTGCCGGCTTTGGCAGCGTCTTGGTGGGATTTGGCGGCATACTCAACACCTTTAACGACATCAGACATGGTACCGGAACCGTTAGATCTCAAGACCTTGACGGCAACAATGTCAACCTTCTTGGCAACACCGTAATCTTCAGAACCAATGGTACCAGCACAGTGGGTACCGTGACCATTGCCATCTTCGTCAGCGTCGCCCAGTGGGATGGTCTTACCCCACTTGGCTCTGCCACCAAACTCAACGTGGTGGATGTTGACACCAGTGTCGATAACGTATGAGGTGACACCTTCACCAGCATCGTCATTGTAGAGGTATCTGTCAAAGCTGCCGAGAGAAAGTGGTTCTCTGTGACTGATTCTGGACAACCCCCATGGAGCACCCTTTTGGATCTCAAATTCGTTGGCGTAGACAATGGAGTCTCTTTCGACAAAGGCAACCAATGGGTTCTTTCTGATCAAGTCAATGGTGGAGTCTAAAAAGTAACCAGTGTAACCAGACAAGGCACTGCCAATGTCAAAAGTGTCGAGGATACCACCTTCAGCCTTGATGTCCTTGGTGGACTCGAAGAATGGGTGTTCTTCGTTCAAGCCAGCCAAGGAGTTGGTATGGGTCAAGGCAACCCATTCCTGGTGGAAAGAAGCTTGGTCAGCGGAGACGCCGTCCTTGAACACAACAATGTATCTGTGAGGGATGATGTCTCTGGTGGCTTCAGAGTTAACCACAGGAGCTAACTGGTCATTCAAAACCATGCCCAAGTGTTCAGCAGCGTGATGAGCACCTTCTTTTAATGCCTCCAACTTGTTGTTGGCGGTCTTGCCGAAAACGTCAATGACATCACCGACAGAAGGAATGAGTAAACCTTGGACACCAATAAGGGTGGACAAGATGGAAATAGCGACGGCTTTGGACAATCTCATGGTGGGAAATTGGAGGGGTGGTAGTAGTCTAAAGTGGATCTAGGAGGGGATAATATCTAAGTAAATCTGTTTCCTTCTCTCAAACGGGGGTATATATAGTGAATATAAGACCAGGAAGAAGAAGAAGAAGAAGAAGATTTGGAGGTGTGAAGAAAGAAAGAAAGAAAGAAAGAAAGAAAAGTGTGGTTGGTGGGAAGTAATTTTTTGGGAAGTGATAAGATTTTTATGGGGGGGCGGTGGAAGGGGAGACTCAACGACAGTGGCGATAAGATTACCCAGCAAACAAACAACAGAAGAAAATGCGAAGTAAGGAATTGAACACAGGAACACGACTGCCACCACACACAGTCGCAATCGGGTGTGGTGTGGTGTGGTTCCATTACTACACCCACTACACACCGGTGTTCCTCTATACAAACAGAACAATGGTGCCGCGTATAACAGAATGGGTTACTCCTGCCTATCACCACAGCCCGACCAAATACTAAAATCTCGTCAACAACCTCGAGGGGACTCAAGAAGCGTTTACTTGGATCAACAACATCTCCAGCTTCGTGTCTCTCGAGACCAACCCCCTTTCCCCCACCTCCAGAGGAGACCATCCCCCATGGTGAATAATATCGATATTTCTTTTAGTCCAAAGGTAACCGTTATCCGAGATAATAAAAAGCGTGAGCCATTCTTATCGTCAGAAAGAGATAAAAAAAAAGTCGTGCACCTGCGCACACCGGACATCTCGACCATAAACCTCGGTTGTATCACCCAACGTGTTGCATCTACCAGCCATATATTACTTCTATCTACCTGAAGACGACGACGGTTTACTGTTCTTCATCAACGACCTGGACCCGTCTTTGACCAAATTAGCATAGTGTTTGTCCAATAGCACGTTTTCCCACAACGTCGCAGCACCACTGTTACTCCTCTCGATGTCCACATCTTTATTCAACCGTTCAATCCCCAACACATAGTTCCCTTCGCCGCTGATTCTCTCCTCTGTGTTCCACAACCCCTTGATCCCCTCGTCGTACCTGCCCATGAGCTTCCCTATGAACTTCAAACTGGCCAAGGACGTCTTCTCGGGTGTTTGCAACGCCATCATGTGCAATCTCTTGATGAACGCCGTGGCTCGTGGCACGGTGCCGTTCTTGGACCGGAAGAAGATGAAATCAAGACACCTCAAGAGGAGTTCCGATTTCGTGGACACGTTGACGGCAGGCTTCTCGACCTCGTTTGACATCGGGTCTGCTAAACGCAAGGTCTTGTAGCTGAACTCAAGGTCGGGGTCAAGGGACAAGTCAGCCAAGACGAGGTATAACGTCGAGACAAACTTGCTGAGATCAACAGCCATGGGCAATTTCCCCATTGAATTGTGGTTCAACACGAGTGAGAACGACGTCGCGATACACAACAAGATGGTTCGTAATTCCTTGCCCGTGTATAACCCGCCTTCGTTGGCGCCTTCTTGGTTGAATGAATGCTCTTCGACTATCTCCCCCATGATCTCTCGTAACACTTCCAAAAAGTCTCCGAGGAGTCGCAAGTGTGCCATTTGTCCAAACTTGGACAATCCTTCCAACACAGACCCCATTAACAACGTAGCGTCGTTCTTCTTGCCGTCTGTAGACACTTGTGTTCCAGCTTTCAAGATCTCAAGGTATAACGTCAAGATCATCTTAAGTACTTGTTCTTGAAACTTCTCCCTTTCTTGCATCGTCACTGCCTGTTCAGCCTTCCTCATCTCCTCTTCAATCTCCTTTCTCTCCTTGCGTGCCTTTCTTTCCTTCTTGGACAAATGCACCCTGTCTTTCTTCTTCAACTTCTGCTTCGGCGCATCCTCCTTGTTATTATTCGGATCGTAGTCCTCCAACAACGAAAGCGACAAGAACACATTAATCACGGACTCGTCAACTCTAAACTTCTTATCCCTGATCGACTTCGTCATCACCTTAACCACATCAAATGTGATATCTCCATGCTCCTCATCATCCTTCAACAACGTCTCCAACACCCTCAATGACTTCGTGAAAACCTGCAAGTCCTTCTCGTGCTTTGGCTTTCTATTCAACCTCTTCACGACAATCGTAAACAACTCCTCACGGTAGTTGAAATGCTTCAACGAGCTCATACACAACTCCGTGGCGGCTTTCAACGCAATATTCCCCCTCTTCAACTGATCACTCGTGATCTTGCTGTTGTTCATCGAGTTAGAGTACGACACTTTCAGGGATCGCGTCAACAAGTCGATATACGCCTTGTAGTTAACAAGCAAGACCTGTTCGAAGTTCCTCACGCGTGCCACGTCACGACTCACCTTCTCCTTCTTCTCGGAGTCAGTCAATGCACGGATCTTGTACGAGGGAGCAAGTGCCTTGAACACGTTCACGAGCGCAAGGATCGCAAGTTGGGAAGTGATGTAGTTTTTGGATTCCGACATCTTGCGTAATCGGGTAAGACTCGAGATGTTCTCCTCGGGATCTTCGATTAATTTGTTTGCTAGTTCCGAGACTTCTGCTTTGGTTTGAATTAATCTTTCTTCAGGTGTCAATCCATCGTCTTCGTCCTCCTCCTCGTCCTCCTCCTCTTCTTCTTCATCCTCTTCTTGTTCATCCTCCTCTTCTTCCTCTTGTTCTTCTTCAACTTCTCTCACAACTCGTTCAATAGTCCCATCGAGGTTCTTGATAGGCAACGCCTCGACCACTTTCTTCGAGTTCATCTTCCTAGGAACTAATTCATAATCCATCTCTTCGTTCTCCCAATCGACTTGTTGGTTTTCGTCGGCATCCGACTCCCCGCCTACGCTGTTGAACAACCCGGTTGATAATTGAGCATCTTGGGCTTGTTTTAGCTTCTTTCTCTTTTCTATATCCTGCTGCTTTTGCTTTCTTTTCGCCATGATGATGTGGTTGGTGGTTTACTAGGGTTTGACTTTTTTCAGATTTTTTTTTTTTTCGTGAAGAGATGAGATTATATGGAGCTACGAAACTTCAAGCTGCAAAATCCCCAATCTAAAACCTATTTCATTGAACATTCATAATCAATATATATGTACATAATAATCCTAAGCCTATTGTTGCTGTTGCAGGTCAGTAATGTTTGACAAGAGCTGAGCTAAGCATCTCTTTGTAGCCAAATCATCCTGCAAAATCGTAGAGAACGTGCCATCGCGTAATGGTTCCGGCAAGATACTAGCTAATGCCTTTCTAGCTTCCAAATTATCCGATAATCTCATATAACACCTCACCACATGTTTCAACAACCTTCCGGAACTATTCGACGAGCTCTGTCCGCCACCTTGTTGTGGTTGTGCACCCTGTTGGCTCACCGCAATGCTCAACTGTTCAATCATCTTCGACAACACGGACGCAACGGTATGAAACCGCTCAAAAGTCGTACACACATACGACAACCCCTGATCATCCAACAAGATCTTCTGCAAGATGAAAATCGCGACCGTTTTGGACAACTCCGACGAGATCTCCATGATGTTCAAACACAACGGCACAATCTCCGTCGTCAACAAGAAGTTAATCACCTCCGGAGTATCGTTCTTCACCAACGCCCCAATCACACCCAAGCTAGTCAACCGCAAGTACTCGAACGACCGCTGGCGCGCGTTCGTCGACAAGAAAGGATACAAGTACAACGGGAGGTTTGCGTTCAAGAACAAGCTGCGTGTCTGCACGTTCGACGCCACGCACTGCAACAACGCTAACGCATTACACACGCGGTTGCTGATCGAGGCGCTCAAGTTCGGCGGGTTCAAGTAAGGGTAGACCGAGATGATCTCCTCAAGAAGCACTGTGATGACACCAAACGAGTTCCAAAGAACAAGCGCCAAGTCGTCGTATTGCTCCCGCTTCTTGCCGAGCTCAAGGAGCGCCCGTTCGCGGTTGTTACCTGTCACGAGCTCGGATATCCACTGGTAGATCTGCTCGTCGTTGAGCGCTTTGTTGGCAGTGTTGGTGGTGGTGGTGGCGGTGGTGGAGTCGGTGGCTGGTGCGAGGGCTTGCGCTGATGGCGGTTGTTGTTGTTGTTGTGGGATTGCGCTGGACATGGTTGATGGACTTGGGTAGTATGGAATATGTGGAGGTTGCAGGGACTGTTGCTGGTGTGATTGACCGATACTTTGAATATTGAACATTTACTTAAATGAAAGAATCCAGGTGGGCTGTTGTTTTCGGGGGGTGCTGGTTTTTTTTTTGACAGGGAAGTTTTTTTTTGTCTTTGTTTGGTCGACAAAGAAGATGGTGGCTGATGTCATGTGAGTTGTAATCACGTGCATTAAGTTATACATTTTACATACCTCTGAACTTGTTCCTTGAGGCGATTCTACGACCATCGAATCTTTGTTTAGTTCTACCACGGTCTGACTTACCTCCATCGTCTTCATCTTCATCGTGTTTAGGCTTGTAGGTTCTTTCTTTCTTCTTTGGAATGAATGTCAATTCGGCTTCACCTCTAGCGTGACGTTGAAGTCTGGAATCACTGTTCGTAGCAGGTTTGGCGACTTTGTTGAGCTTTTTAACTTGAGATCTGAATGACTCTTTGTTTTTGGCTGATTGTTTGACCTCATTGTTCTTTGACAAGACCTTCATTTCGTTCTTGAACTTACGGTCTTGTTCCTTCTTCTTTCTCAATTTTTCCAATTCTTTCTCGACCCTAGCTCTGTTCTCCTGCTTTGTTGCCTCATCCTCGGATTCTTCTTCCGATTCCTCCTCTGGTTCAGAATCAAGACCATTGTTGTCATTCATGTTCATTCTTTCCTCGTCTGACTCCTCAGCAGCAGTCAATCCTCTTCCTCCGGAGCTCGTTATATCCTTCGTGGTAGACTTCACCGGGTTCAACTGTTTATACTCATGAGACTCTTCATCGACTTGGAAATCAGGATTCTCGAACATTTCCTTGAATCTATCATCATTAATAACGCTCTCTGCAACATCGCCACCGACTCTTTCCTCCAACCGACTAGCCAAGTCTTTGTTAACTTTAATCTTTGTATTCTTAACGCCACCAGTCGATCTAATTCTCGACTCTCGCTCTTGCTCAATCTTCTTCCTGATCTCTCTTTCACGTTGATCACGCAACGAGTTTGGATTCGAGATCAAGTTCACCTTATCGTACAACTCCGTATCGATGAAGAACCCATGCATGTATGATCTCAACACCTTGGACCCGATCAAATGCGTCAAGTTCAACTTCGTCACCTCGTCACGCGTGATGAACCTATAGTTTGAATAGATCGAATCGCTCGGCTTCTCCTCCAACTCTTCCGTGACGTTATCCAAGAACGAACACCATGAAGGAGCAGGACCCAAGTTAGGAATATAATACGTGTGCATCGGGATCCCCTCGTTTGCCATGAAAAACATCCCGGAGCCAGGAACCTGCACGATATCATTAATGTCCACTGTTGGCTCCATCGACGCAAACGGCTTTCCTGTGTCCTTATCCCATATCTTTGCAATCCTCTTATCACTACTCAAGACCATGTTCGGGTTCATCGAGTCCTGCAACCACAAGATCTTATTGATCGCGTACCCGTACCCCTGGTCCTTGACCTGTGATGGCGTCGACGTACGCAAGTCATATAATAGCGTCTTCCCGTTCGATGTCCCGCACGCAAAGTTCAACCCATCGTTACGGAACGCCACGCTCGACACTTCCAAGTCCTCCCCGAGCTGGTCGTTAATGAACAACTTCCCTGCTCTCTGCTTCGATCTCGGGTCCCAGAACTCCACCTTCCCGTCCTCCAACCCCGCGGAAACTAGCCCGTGGACCTTGTTTATATCCACCGAGTTACACCCTAGCTCGGTCTCCAACCTATACGGGTTTAAGAACCGCCCCTGCTCCAAGTTCAACCGGTACAATTCATTGCCCGCGGCACCGACCATCAAGTCGCAATTGACGCTATTGTAACACAAGGATCTCCCGAATTTCGGGATCCGCGACCGGTAATGTATCCCGCCTTTTGTCTGGAACTCGATGCTTCTGTTGTTCTGCAAATGCACGCTCTTCGTCCAGTCGTTGCTCAAGATGACGAAATCGACATTCTCGCAGTCCGTATGCCGCTCAAACTTCAACGACAAGTTCTCGAAATCGTACACGTGGATCTGCGGCTTATATGTGCCTGTGGCCATGCAGAACTGACCGTCTGGTGTGACTTTGATCCGGTTCGATGCTTCGCTGAATTCGAAGTCCTGGATGAGCTCAATTCGGTTCTGGTATTCTAGGTCTTGCTTTAATGCACGTTTCCGTTTCTTGGCGATCCAGTCAGGTAAGGATCGTGAGACATTCGTGCCGGAAACTTGGTAGATTGAGACGTTTCCTGCTGATGTGGATTTCAAAACCATGTGGTTGGTGTAGTTTATTAGTAAAGCAAAGAGTATGAAAAGAAAATTCTATAAAAAAAAAAATCTATAATACAAAAAATATGCTAGCAAAACCGAGATGAGCTTGTTCGCTCTCGTCCTCCGCGCGCGCGCTAGTTCACGGGCGACGACGATTTCTATACCAAGCTGTTCAGTTCAAGTTCAGTATTTGCCTATAGCTTAGCAACTCGGGATAAAGAAACTTGAAATCATCCAATGTTATCTCGTACTCATTCACATCTTCAGATATTTCGCTGAACCATTTGTGATCGGGCTTGAACGTTTCGATAAAGAAGCGCAACCCACTGCTGATTAATTCGTCGGAAATGATTGCATCGTGATTGGTGTTCAATTGGAACTGGAATAAGTTTATGAATAGCCCGATGTATCGCAAATCAGCGTAGCAGATATCATTAACTGTGTTTATCAAAGTGATCCAGATTTTGTTAGACTTGACGGATTTATAACTCATGTTGAGCAACTTGTTGAAACACTCGTAGATGAGATTACTTTGATGTTGTTTTATCGATGGGAGATCAAACTTGTTGCATACAATCAAGGGCGACAACAAGCTCACAACAAACGCTTCCACGAAAGATAAGATGATTTTCTCAGTCAACAGGTCACTTGTGGCGACTTGGGTGTTGACCGTTTCAATGGTTTTGCCCTCATCTTCCATGTGGGTTTTAATCACCGACAAGATTCTGTGCTGGATCATCAACAAAGTCTTGTATGTGTCGTGCTCTTCAATTCTGTGCAACACTTTATCCAAGGAATCCTTCGGTTCAAATTGTATAAACTCCGTGGGTTTGGACAACGGAGGCAAGCGGAGCACCAGAAAGTGGTTGGTTATGCACGAAGGGAACTTGTCCATAAAGAAGTTCTTCATAATCTGTTTGGATATGGAAAAGTTCAAATAGTTCAACGCCATGCAGAATGATAATTTTGGTGTGAGTTTGTTGAAGTTGGTGATGATGTCAAACTTATCGGACTTTTGGATCACATCAAGACACGCCTGCAATTTCAGACAGACATTGGGAGTTAATTTATTGGACTCTGCGTGGTCAAGAACTTGCAACACAAACTTCAAGCAGTTTTGGAGAGTTGGTGGATCTTGGCCCTGGTGTTCAACTAGCACCATTCTTTTGATATAGTTTGCAGCCACAGTGTCACGCATGACGATGACGTACTCGAGAATTTCGGGGTTGACGTGGTGCAACAATTCTTTTAGCAATGTCTGGGAGTCGTAGTTGGTTATCTCCAAGAGGTTGTTCAAGTCAGTTAAGTCGTTACTCCATCCAGACACCATGGTTTTGTATTGCTTGATGAGTTGACAAGTGTGTGACACGTAGCTGATGTAATTGGTTAGGTCGTCCTGCTTGGTGGAGCTCATGATGAAGTAGTATTCCACATAAGACAATTTCTTCTGTGGGAGGTTGACTGAAGGGAACTGAGAGATTTTGTCAGTGTGGGTCAACAACACCCTGATGTTCAAGTACGGGTGGTGGATATAGTTCCAGACGATCTTGGCCAAGAACGGAATCAACCCTGATTGGTCGGTGGAAGCATTATAGTTTAAAATTGGTGAGATCAAGTCAATGGGGTGTTCTTGTCGGTGTTGTTTAGCATCATCTGCGTCTGGCAGCCCGTGTTTGGAAAGTGTTGCAAGAATACTGTGGTACAATTGAATGAATTCAGGCAAGGGAATAGGGTCCACTGGAGTGTTGGTGTTGCTGGTTGCTGCAAGCTTCTTGGACAACTGGACGAGTACCTGCCTTGCGGACATTGGAGAAGCTAATGTAGAACTGGTAAAGAGCGAAGGGTGGTCTGCAAGTTGGGTAGTCTCTGGACGAAGGAAGCCAAAAAAAAAGAGTGATTAGGTTTGGCTAGCAGTGTGTGTATTCCTCTAGGTGTGTGTATATGCTCCCAAAAAAATCTGTGTGTGTGTGTGTTGTAAATGTGTTGAGTGTAAAGTGTTGCAAGAAATCTCAACCACCGGGACAGCCAACTTTTCTTACAACCAATGTGCTGCCTTTTTGGTTGTCTCTGGCAGAGATCACCATCGCTAGCCGATATAGAAGTCACACGGGCTCAAACCAAGACAAGGCACACAGACAAGCTAGCAGAGCCACGTTTTAGGGTCTGTCTGTGCTGTCTTCCCATTGTTTAATTGGCCATAGATCCATCTAACCCTGTAGATGAAATTTTCAGTGTCGTAAATGTATGTCTAAAAAAAACAAAGTTTGCCGAAACAGAAGCAAAAAAATTTTTCCACCATCTTTAAAAAGACGGAATTGTTCACCATCACAACATCGCTTAGATAATCGGCGTTGTTGCTCTTGAACTTGTTGATCCCCCACTTCGATGACAACAAGGATCACCCTGGAGGTAGTGGGACACCCAGTGAGAACGTTTTGGAAGCAAAGGAAGCAAAAATCAGATGGTTTCATCTTTTCTTTTTCGCCCTGTGAGTTGTGAGCTCTTTGTTGGAATTACTCATTGGAAGCAGCCTTGACATGTTGTGGATGTCTCTTCTTTCTCATAATCCTTGACAGTCTCTTGCATTTACTGTTTGGCGATTGTCTGCTGGAGGCGGGTTGTCTGTGGAGTTGTGTCGAATCGAGATTGGGATTGTTCGTCCCGCTTTCCTTTACGAAAGGCACGTACAGCCTGGAAAAATTGCCAGCTGTGCATACATAGACTACAAGATAAGGCAAGGGAAAAGAAGGATGAGGAATCTTCGGCATAACATGGGAATTTGTAGATCCACCTACGAGAAGACTAGACCTCGTAGGAACAGTCGGTGTGAACTACAACCGAGGAGGTTCGTCTCTTGGTTCCAACCTCTGTTGGTCAAACCTCCCAACTCCGGAGTGGAATTAGGTGCTTTCTAAATGTGGAGAAACGCGTGATGGGTCTCTCTACGATAATAACACTCGTTTCATTAATCATTTTACCGTTTCTAGCTGGTAATAATAATGGTGATATTATTTGGTGGGAAACAATGGAATTAGATCGTTTCAAATATCGCTATACGCACGCACACACACACACACCACACGACACCCAGCGAAAGAAAATTACATAAAACCCTCTTCCTACTCTCTATGCACTGAGGGTAAATTATCATGAACAATAAACGTACAACATTCACTGCACTGCGTGTGTTAAAAGCAAAGCAAGTGAAGTGAGGGGGGAAGGGGGGGCCTAGACTGATCCATTGTTCTGGTTAAAATTTTATGATCTGTCTCGAGGTGTATTCTTCGGGGGTGGATCTCTGTTGGAGAGATCATCTTATGTCATCCCATTTCTTTTACTACGGGTTATTTTTACCATCCACTATGTCTAGCATCCCCCCGAAAAATGGTTTGATTATTATTCCTACATATCTGTGCCGATGCCGTGGACTTAGAAGTCCACATTCCCCGATCACCTTCACCGCCAACACCAACGGAAAGTGTTATGGGGAAAAAGAAAAGTCCTGGCAGGGCCATGTATTGTTCAGCACCTTGACATCAGATTCTCGTCATTAATTTGCCTTTTGTAAGTCCATCTCTGTATGTAGGATCAAACGATGATGACGAGGTGAGGGGAGTGGGGTCTAAGGCAATAATAAGGCACACAGAACGGTGTTTATAATAAATTATTATCTTATGGGTTCATCTTGAGGGGGGAGGTGGTGGTTGGGAGGAACGAGATCAATGGAGAGATTTCCCGGATTGTGTTACCTGTCTACTTCTAATTGGTGGGCAAAACTCGAGGGACAAGAGCCTAAAATGTGGAGTAGAATTATAGAAGCACCGAACGTACGAATGTATGCAATTTAGGTTCATTGTGATACTTATTTGTCTTTTCGCTTCTTTGCTAATTGTTATTATATTTTAATCCATTATTATTGAAGTTCGGGTTATTTTTCTTTGGGTTCGTCGGAAATTTGTCCCCGTAGATGTGTTGATTTTGGGCAAAGTGGCAAAGCATCCCTCAGCACCGGGTTATACACCTGTCTAAAAAGGGCGAATTACGGCGATGATGGAACATCGTAGGTGGGTTTTGTAAGAGGTGAGGCAAAAATGGAGAGGGGACGTGTGGAACTGCCCAAAGTTGTGATGCCCCAAACAATGGATTTCATTTGGTAAATGCACGAACTCTTGTTTGTTCCAGCACCTCTATCACTGTCTTTGGCTAATGGGATACAAACCCAAAAAATTTCTACACTACATTACGTATGCACATATAGACAATGCGCAATGTACTACATGCACATGTACTAAAACGTACATGCTTCTTATAGTTTGAACTTTAGCTTATCCCATAGAAGAAGAGAAAAGAAACAAGAAAATAACAATACTAACATTTCTTTTTTGGGGTTGATTTCTTATTTCTTATTGTCTTTTTGGTGCTTCGGTTTATTTGCTCCCATTGTTCCCTTCTCTCTCTCACGTTCATGTACATGTACAGTATGTAACATATTTACATCCTACTTTAAAATGCTATACCCAAAGAACCATCCCAATCTCTATATAAATACCCCCTGCCTGCCCTCCCCCCATTCGCTTGCAATAAATTTAAACTTTCGTTATTCAGCTGTCACACTCCACACCACATTCCTTCCCTTACCAACCATGATCAACTACAACTATTCAATATCGGAAGCATTAAGCAAACCTGCTTCTTCCCCCAGTTCGTTCTCCTCAGCATCCTCAGCAGCATCCGCATCTTCGATCGTCGGACATCACAAGAGATCGAACTCTGTGCATCTCCAGCACTCCCCACAACAACAGCACCCACCATCCTTTGAAAGAAAGAACAGTCAAGAGTCCTCCGTCCTCTCCTTGTCCGACCGCTCCATCACCTCGCCAAGCTCGCTCCCCGTCACCCCACAAGAAGGCAGCAGACAAGTCAGCACGGTCCTCCAGCAGAGAATGAGCGAGCCCATCATTGACTTGAACAAGATCACAGAAGAGTACAACAACTGTCAGCGCAGGTTGTCCATTGCATCGATGAAGAAGGCCAACGAGTCGTTGGTTCACTGGTGCCAGTTCTTGCAGGAGGAAGAAGACACGAGGTTCTATGCTCAGGAGTTGAACCAGAATGGCATCAATGCGTCCTCGGGATTATCTAGCTTGCCTATCAGTTCGGAGATCTTGTTGGAGCAGTTTAATGAGAACCACGAGGAGAAGAGCGAGGACGAGTGCGAGGACGATGTTCCGAAGAGACATAGCAATCAGCTCATTAGAACGTTGAGTAAACTTACGAGAAGAAACAGTTCGTCGACGATTAAACCATGCAGAAAATCAACTGCTAGCGTTTAGCTAGAGCGTATACCCTCAAACACCTACACACAAGACATTTACTTCTCCCGTTTGCATCTATCTGCATTTTGTTAATTTTTGGTTTTTTTAATTCTGTTACATAGGTTAACGGTTGGTTTTCTGATTTCTGTATTAATAAAGTTTGTACAATACAATTATAGGTAATAAAAAAAAGAGCATAGGTAAACATCCAAGGAATTTACTTAATCTATGGTATCAATTTGGAATGTAGGTTTGATTATCTCTTGTTTCTTTTTGTTCATCGTTTGCGTTGTTCCAATAAAAAGATAAGAAGAGGTGTGTGTGTAGCGATCAGCAATCCCGCCAGCTCAGGCTGGGCCCGCCAAGCACGAGCACAGGTAAAACAGGGGTAGCCTCCCCCCTTCAGTTAGTGGGCGCCACGCTACAGCTTTGGGTATGGGTTATGATTTGAGTTTTTATTCGATTGACGCATGGTGCAGGATGTAATTTTTAAGATTACTTGCTTCTTTTATTTTTAAACTTTCTAGATTTGACTTGCTTAAGGAATGTTTAATGGAGGATGTAATTTGAAAATGAAGTGCTTGTTGGTACATGTGAACATCAGGTGATAAACCAGAACAGGAGGTAAAACACACACAAAGTGGGTTTCATTGGTGCAGCATTGAGGGATGGTGCGGAATCACAAAACAGTCCCTCGTGGTTGCGGTGGTGGTGGTGGGGGTGGTGGGAGGTTCGGCGACGTCGTTTCTTTTTTGTGGGCGAAACTAATTTCTTTCTTTTAGTGATTCCGACTGCTACATCTAGAACACCACCACCCCCTAGGGTACCTTGCTAATCTAAAACTGTGGTGTAAACCTGTGCATGTTCCTCCCTGTGTGCTTCTGTGACTCTGTGTTCTGGAACCTGCTCCTCTTTCACTTGCAGTTCGAGGTTCCGCTTCGGTGGTTCTTTGTTCGGGTCTCGCCAGCGACTGTTTGAGATTTGTATCGCATTTAGGGCAACTCATTGCTCTTTGCTTCTTCAGGTACCCGAAACCCCCAACTACCATCAAAAGACCTACACGCACTCTCTCTCAGCCCTAGTCTTAGAATGACATGCCCTGTTGAAACACACATTTGATAAATAGATGACGTATTATTGTCTATTGTATATAATTGAAATCCCTAAACACAGCAACTACACCCGACCGGACACACTCTAGTTCAAGCTGTCTTTCAAGCTTTGTAACTGTTTCAAAACTGCACTCTTCGCAGTACCCCCAATAGCGTCTCTTCTTTCGACACTCACTTCGAAATCAAAAGTGTCCATGACATCAGTGTCGAATCTTTCGTCGATTTCTTTAAATTGGTCAAACGACAACTTGTCAATCCCGCTCAATCCTTCTTCTTCCGCCTTTCTGACACACTCACCGGAGATGTGGTGTGTTTCTCTGAATGGAACTCCCTTTCTGACCAAGTAGTCGGCCAAGTCAGTAGCCAACATGTCCATGGTCAAGGCGTTCTGCATGTTCTCGGCGTTGATGTTCAAGGTGGAGATGACACCGGTGGCAATCAAGATGGAGTGCTCGACGGTGGTTAATGCATCAAATAATGGCTCTTTGTCTTCTTGCATGTCTTTGTTGTAAGTCGATGGGATGGACTTGATGGACATCAAGAACCCGGCCAATTCACCGAAAACTCTACCACTCTTGCCTCTCAACAATTCCAAAGAATCTGGGTTCTTCTTCTGTGGCATCAACGAACTACCGGTAGAGTAAGCATCAGCCAACTTGATGAACCCGAATTCAGCACTGGAATAAAGAATCAAATCCTCGGAAAATCTAGAAATGTGGTTCATGAACAACGTACACCAGAACAAACTCTCCACCACAAAATCTCTATCCGAAACAGCGGTCAACGAGTTTCCAATAATTCCCTCAAACTCCAACCCCGTAGCCAACAACTCTCTGTCAATTCCATAAGGATGGCCAGCCAAGGCACCGGACCCCAAAGGACTCTGGTTCACTCTGGTTATGATCTGCTGCAATCTCTTGAAATCCTCCGTGAAATAAGTAGCATAGCTGCTCAACCAATGAGCCCATCTGATTGGCTGTGCACGTTGCAAATGGGTATACCCGGGCATTAACACGCCAATCTCACCCTCGGCACGGTTCAAAATCGTCTCAATAAACACCTTCAACTTCCCGGACAAGTCCCTCAATGCCTCTCTAACGAAAATCCTCATGTCAGTAGCGACTTGATCGTTTCTGGATCTCCCGGTGTGGACCTTCCCAGAGATATTTCTGCCAATAATCTCACCCAAGCGTCTCTCATTAGCAGTGTGGATATCTTCATCGCCTGGCTTCTCGACAAACTTGCCCAGTTTCCACTCCTCACGAATGGTTTCTAACCCGGAATGTATCGCAGATAGCTCCTCGCCAGTGATCAAGCCAAGCTTGTTCAACCCCACGGTGTAGATCTTGGTGCCTGTCAAGTCGGCATCGTACATCACTTTGTCGTATGGCAAGGAGGCGTTGTAAAGGTCCATTAATGGATCGGTGGCCCCGGTGAATCTACCACCCCATAATTTGTTCTCACTTGGTTGTTCAGAAGACATTGTAAGTTGTTGTTTTTGTCGTTGAATAATAGAAAGAAGAAAGGGGAGAAAGAAGGGGGATGAAAAAATTTTCTTTCACTTTTTTGGGTTGGCGAGTTTCGTTCATCGTGAGTACCGCGCTTAGCAATTACCAAAGAAAGATTTGCCTAATTCGTCACATTTGGTCTCGCAGACACGACCTGGGGATGAGTCACGTTGTCTGAAATTAACCCCCCAATCATAATGATTCTGGTCCAATCAGATTTGGCTCTTGTCGCTTCAGGTCATCCAATTAATGACACTGTGGTAGTGATGTTGGGTGTTATTTGACGGATTTGGTAAGAAAATTGCCGGGCGGGGGAGAGTGATAGGCGGGAAGTGCCTAATTGGAAAGTAAGCGAGGCGAAGAGGGCAGCAAATTGGACCAGGGAACTGTAGATCTAGCGTGCCTCATCCACGTGGTTTTGATGATCACATGATGGGCTATCATGAGATCTAGGTGTAGCTTATGATGTAACTAATATCAATAGACATAACAAGCGCATCTCTTCTCTAACGAGGGGTCGAATCATTGTGAGGTCTGAAACAAGTCTTATAGTCCCATGGCATCAGAATTTAGTAATATCAAAGCTTATTGACACTAAAAGTTGTTTCAGAAGTATTACTTTCTTGCATTGTCGATTTCTATTCTGGAAAAAGCTCGTAACCAAACACTCATTGCAAAACAAATGCTTTCTACGAGTTGCCCATTGTCGCTGACGAAATAGGCAATAATTTTCCTGACCCCAAAAGA
>JAJMBE010000056.1:0-74394 GCA_030565125.1 Candida pseudoviswanathii | reverse complement strand
TTGTAATATCGTTGTAAATGTAAAGTACGGGGAGTACGATGTGTAAGATTATATAGTGTTTTATAGAGGTTAATGTCCGTTGAAAGTTTACTCGTTTTGTTTTTTGCAACACTCTACACCGACGTGTAAAGTCGTTTAAAAAGGGATCCATTAAATAATAACTATTTACAACAAGAACAATAACATCCTCTGTATCATTCTCTATCTATTTGGCTTTCATATTACCTCTCTTCTCCAAGAAATCCTTCGCTTCATTAACCTTAGTGGCGATGTAAGAAGAACCACCTTTATCAGGATGGTTAGCCATCATCAATTTTCTATGCTGTTCCTTTAACTTCAACTTCGACAAGTTGGTTTCTTTCAAGTTCAAGATCTGTAAGGCTTCCTTGGCAGTCATCTTCTGGCCAAACCCACCTTTGACGAATGCTTTGCCATTCAAGCCAGGTTGGTTTGACTTGATGAAACCTGCAGCAAAGTACACAAGGGCAAATGCTCCTATCCCTGTCACAACAGGATGCTCTCCCATCCAATTTATGCCTTGGTCAAAGTACCATTCTATAGAACCCTCTGGGGCTTGCTTTCTTTGCAACTGGCCAGTATATTGAATCTGTTGTTGTGGAGGGAGTTGTTGTTGTTGTGGTGGTGGTTGTTGGGCACTGTCTTCGCCAGGTATTGGCAATAATGGTGCTTGCAATGGAGCCATGGTCTATAAATGAAAAGGTTGGTTGAGTGGGTGGTTGGTTGGTTGGTTGGCAAAGAGGAGAATTGGCGGTTGTTTCGATATTAAAGGTGTTGTAAAATTTTTCGTCATTTCTTTTTTTCTTCTTCTTCTTCTTCTGCCCGCTATATGAGATTTTAATTTTTCACGGTTCAAACTTTCTGTGTTTGCATTCATTCCCTTGGGATTCTCTCTAAGATTTTTTTTTTTTTTTGCCAGTCCTCATCTCACTCAGGTATTTTTTCTTTTATTTGCTTCTCTTCCCACACAGATAGACCTTTTTCCCACCCCCACACTAGCATAATCACATCAAGATGAGAATCTACCAATGTCATTTCTGCTCCTCGCCAGTATATCCTTTACATGGGATCACATTCGTTAGAAACGACGCCAAAGAGTTCCGATTCTGTCGTTCCAAGTGCCACAAAGCGTTCAAGCAGCGCAGAAACCCACGTAAATTGAGATGGACCAAGGCGTTCAGAAAAGCCGCTGGTAAGGAGTTAGTCGTTGACTCAACATTGACATTTGCAAGCAGAAGAAACGTCCCTGTTAGATACAACCGAGATTTGGTCGCTACTACCTTGAAGGGTATGAGCAGAATCGAGGAGATTAGACAGAAGAGAGAAAGAGCCTTCTATAAGAACAGAATGAAGGGTAACAAGGAAAGACAATTGGCTGCTGATAGAAAGTTGGTTGAAGATAACCCAGAGTTGTTGAAATTGAGAGAAGTCGAGTTGAGAAGAAAGGCTGAGAAGTTGGCAGCCAAGGAGAACGCCATGGAAGAAGATGAAGAGGAGATTGAAGAAGAAGAAGAATTGGAAAGCGAAGACGAAGAAGAAATGGAAAGCGAAGATGAAGACATGGAAAGTGAGAGTGAAGGTGAAACTGTTAAACAGAAGGTCTTGTTGAAAAACAAGAGAAAAGCTAGAAAGTAGACTTGTTTGTTGTATATTTTAGTTCTGAATATTTCCTTGGGTTAATCACATTCAATACAAAAGTGGTGTTTTTTTATGTCAAGCACAGAATCACGACAAGTCAAATCCAGCGTCGACGTTGATGGCATACAATAATTTCTCTTTCATGACTTTCTTGTCCTTGTAGTCAGGTAGCTTTAATAGATTGACACACGTTGACGCCGTGGGCAACCTCAATGAACCTTGGCCGGAATTCCTGATACCAAACTTGGGATTCAATGCTCCAAATCCCAACAACGGTGCTCTACTGACAGACGTTACGAATTTGATTAGCTTGCATCGTTCATCTGGCGTCATTTCTTCAACGATTTCCCAGAACATCTTGATGCTTGGATCGTTGTCCAAGTATCCACCATACTCAACGTTGCACTTCCAATCATCAATGTTGATATCGCTCTTGCCTCCCGAGATCAACATCTGCAACTCAAAACAGTCAAACATGCTCAACCAATTGCTGGATATCATAGAATACAAACCTTCAAGGAAATACTTGGTCTGTAATCGCAACGATTGATTCAATTTGAAGTTGGCAATCTGATGTATGTAGTTGAGAATATTGGACGCATTGACCTGAACGTTGCTTCCATTGGGCAACAAGTCAAAAACATAGGCTTTGCTATCTATCTGGATGTTCACAGAAAACGTCAAGTCCAAGCTCTCCAATTCTTCGTCTGTCATCTTGGTTAGCTTCATCAAGTTCACAAACAATTCATGGTCCAAATAACTCAAATCATTGATGGAGTTCTTCATGCTATCGTTACACCACTTGTTAAGGAAAAATGGAGCAAAGGAAACATCAATCAAGACATTCTCATACAAACATTTCCCAATTATCATACCCAAGAATCTTATGTATTCTAGTCTTTCTTGTTGAAACGCTTGATCCATGCCAACGTGTATGATCTCGTAAATCTTATCATTAGGATAAATTTGATTATCTGTTAATGTCTCCTTGAACAATTCATATGCATTATCGGGGTTAAACCCTTCTTTTACCACACTTGTCAAAAACTCTTTAGTGATGCCGCCTCCATCAATACCAATTTCTCGGCCATACTCATTGAAGAATTCAACCTGGATCTTGTTCTTGAAGTTGGACCCTTGGTCACGGTACGCCTCAAATGCATCTTCTAGTATGGTATCACGGTTGATCTTTGCCTTGAGACTTGGCTCTTCAAATGAGAATGGATTGAACAGCAAAGAGCGCTGTTTATCTAATTCGATCAAGGCTTGAAACACCTTCACTCTGTCTTTAAACGCAATGAAAAACGGCAACTTCTTCAACACTTCAAGCTTTGTCACCACGTCTTTTGGAGCTCCAGGTTTGGTCTTCCTCTGGGGTTCAATATCCATGTCGTCTTCGTCATACGCCAGAATACGTTTCTCTTCGTCCTCTGCGATCAACGATAATAGCAAGTCGACATTGAAAATCAACTGCTTTGGGAACCAAAAATCTCGTGGTAGGAACTTCATCCTGAGATTCTTAGTGTATAACTGGTTGAGTAATGCAATGGAAATGGATTTGAGATTCTCGTACTGTGGGAAAATTCCATGATCCGAGGCGAATATCAAAGTCAATGCGAGAGTTTTCAAGAACTCCAAAAACTGTTTCACGTCATCGATTGGCAACTTGTCGTCATTGAAACTTTCTAAATCATTTGAAACAATCAACCAATACGAGTACAGCTCTTCAAACAAGAAAACCGTCTGCCAGAACGAATCCATGGAATGCTTGTCAAACTTTTCTAATTCATCAGTCTTGACATAATCACTCTTCGGCGTCACTAATAAGTTGAATATCTCGTGTTGTTTTATCGTGTCGAAAAACCAATTGTAACAGTTGGGAATAATCGATAACAACATACAGATCTTACCCTTGAGTGGAGGGTAAAGGTTGATCAACTCTGGCAAAATCTTCAACGCCAAAGTTCTCGGCTTGGAGTCCTTGTTTCTCAACAAATCAACCGTGCCTTGAACAAAACCCGGGGAATACAACTTGTCTAACGAATTGGAGATCTTCTCGGTGATGCTGACAACAGGACTGTCTATAACTTCCTCATCCTCATCCATATCATCTTCGTCCTGCAACTTTAGCACACAGTGAACATGCTCCAAGACCGATGCCACGAAGATGAAATCTTGTTCCGTGAACTTCTCATCACCATGTATTATAAGGTAATTGGAAAGAATAGTTATCAAGCTATCCTGATCAAAATGCAAAAACGTTTGGTCGTCTGTCACGGCTTCATTTCGCAAGATGTCGAGACATCGGTGATTAGGTTTGCTGAATACGTCTAAAGTTAAAACTTTAAAGAATGCATGCGTCGAATCGTGGGTGTTGACTTGGAATATTAGATCAATGACATCCTGTTGCTCTGTTATAGTCAAGTCGTGTTTCTCAAGGTATTCTATCATGTTAGATGCAACGTTGTCGACGTGAGCGACGCCATACTTGGAGATTAGTAATCCCAATGCGATAACGATCTTATCTCTAACAGCGGCGTCACTTGCACTGCCAAACAACTTATTCAATGCCTGCATCAACCCATCCACCTCTGAATCTTTAATATCGTAAGGGGGATCACGCAAACGGCCATTCAACACGTCCATGACTTGATTGATCACGTCCTGATTCTGCTTCAACAAATACCATTTGCTCAAAACGACAAACTGGATAATCCAACTGTTCCAGTCTTCAATCAGGTTCAAGGCATAACCTATCCAGCTCGATATCACGTCCTCACTATTCTGTTTCAAATCCAAGTATCTTCGAATATGATTCTGGATGACTAACGTTGCTTTCTCCTTCGCCTTCGCTAGTTCTCTTTCCTGTCGCTGTAATCGCGATTGCTCCAAAAAGTTCTTATTCCCATATCCCTGCTTCTTGTTTCCTAGATTCACTACTCTTCGCTTGGTCTGACCCGAAAAGTTCAACATGGTGGTCGTGGTTGTAATTGTGACCCTCTCTCTGTCTACTGATAATCGGCAATCCGGGACTTCTCTTTTTTTTTGTCAAAGAAAGACAACGAAATCGGGGCGAGGCAAATTTGACAAACTGGCACCGCGAATGTTCTGTGAGCGCATGCGATTAAGAGAGAGAGGTAGGGTGGCAAGATGGAAAGCGAAGCAGGTCCGTTTCATAACCACGAATGTAACATTAGTCATTACGCGGACATTTAGAGTGGACTTGTCCTTTGGGTAGTCACGAGGTGCTATTAGCAAGAAAAAAGAGTTTAAGGGGTAGGATTCGAATACCCCCTTAAAATATCTCGTGCATGTTAATAGTCGTCTCTATAAAACCATAAGTGCTTAATCTAATAAATCTATAAGAGTCCCCAAGGACTCAATGAAAAACAGTGGGATCATACTCTCTGGATCTTCGTAGTCGTGTCGGTTGTTTAATAAATGCTCCAAATCTTTCAATTTTGTACCGCCCGATAAGACCAACATGGAGTTGCCGATGGATCCTTCATCGTTGCTGTGCAATTGGTTGCCAAACTTGATATCAGTATACAAAGTATCACCGACCATCAAGGTCTTGGACTTATCAAACCCTTGGTCTTGCAAAATCAAGTCCAACAATTGCTTGCCTGGTTTGCCAACATCAATAAATTCTCGACTAGTGGTGTGGGCCATGAATTGCACCATACTTCCTCCAGCAGCCAAGATCATACCGTTAGGGCCCGGGTAAAGCTTGTCAATGTTTGTGCCAATAAACGGTAATGACTTGTCTTTGTGCAACAAGTATTGTATTGTCAGGGCAATACGTGTATAGTTGAACTTCTTGGTGGAACCCACAATAACCGCTTTCACTTCTGGGTCCACTTGCAAAATCGGATTGTTTGGGTCCCATTCTTTGTCCAACAACGGATCGTTGCCGCCAAGAGGGATGTATCCCATTTCTTTAACCTCCTGTTCAACACCTTCGTCACCCAAGATCCAGATCTTGGAACCCGGTGGGATGCCCAAATTTTTCAACTCCAAGCTTGCCGAGTAGCAAGTCGGATAAATGATGTCTTTTGAAACGCCTGTGAGTCCCAATTTGTTGAACTTCGACACAAACTCATTCCGTGAATTGGTGGCACTATTGGTCACAAATGCATACTTCTTGCTTCTCGAAGTTAGGTAGTCAAGGAATTTCTGGACCCCGGGGATTAATTCCCCACCTAGCCAAATAACGCCGTCGATATCGAACAAGAAGTTGTCGTATTTCGATATGAGATGCTCGGCATCTTCTTTGGAGGAAACTAGCACCGGGTTGGTCCTAACTGTCATTTGTGTTTTTTGGTTGAATCTTGTACAAAGAAAAGAATGTCTTGATCCTTCCTTGCAAGTTTTTCTTCCTGGCTGGTTTTGCGGTTCACAAATAAGGGAAGGAATTTTTCTGTTGTTGTTCCGACGAACCTCACGTGAGTAATATGTCTGGTAGCGTTAACTAATTAGACGCGTGACAACAATTCATAGATACGGCAAAACATCGATTAATATAAAAAAACACCCATCTACATCCTTCAACTTAACACTCAGGCGAACTCAAACTAAAACATCTAGTTGGTTTGAGGGGCAATTTACTCTTGGGTCTTCCTTTCTTCCTTCTTTTCGTTCTTCTTGCCAAAGGCACGCTTGATGTAGTTAATGATGACATCGTCATCGTATCTGTTAACCATAACATCAACCTTCTTTCCGTTAACATCGTGAACGTCACCATCTTCCAAAAATTGAACAGATTCTAACTTGGGATCTCTCAAGGACACCGAGACACAAACCAACAATACAGAGGATTCTTTGGATGTAGCTGTAAGCCAAGGCAACAGCAACTCTGGATGGTTCTCCCCATGCGTTCTCTGGTTCTTCAATAAACTCAAATGGACTTTCATAGACGCATTGGCCAATTCTTCAGCGTTAGGAACATTCAACTTGTTCATTCTGTCCAAGACAATACTGTACATTCTTTGGGTCCAGATAGCACCAACAACTGCAGAACCAATAGCAGAACCAACACTGTAACTGGCCAAGTAGAGGGAGATCCTAACAGCCAAGTAATCGTGGCTAGTGACAGTTTGAATGGCAACACGGGTTGGGAAGTTGATGAAACCAAAACCAAAACCTAAAAGACAGAGACCACCAATGATACCATCGGTTGCCCACTTGTAGTTGTAACCGTCACCCGAACCACGGAAGTGAACAAGGATACCATAGCACCGAACGAGATGAAACTACCGAAGGCAATGAATGGCTTCAATTTTCTAACCTTGGCAACAACAATACGCACGCCAATACCAGTCAATGTACCAACAACGACAAACAACCTGGAAATTCTGGTAGCGGCTCTAGTAGACTGGTTCAAACCAACAACCAAAACAGTATAAAGAGCCTCACCACACATATCTCTAACCCAGTAGACCAACATGACAATACCGACAGCTCTATCTCTCAACAAAGGCAATGGCAAGATTGGTGATTTGGCAAATCTAGCTTCCCAAACCATAGTTCTTGGAATCAACAAGACACCGATGACCAATGGGACAATAATGGCGGCTCTTTGCCATTGGGCTCTAACACTACGGGCAACGGTGAACGGGTTCAAAATACAGCACAAAGAAACCATGACCAAGATCATACCAACCAAGTCAACTTCCCCGAACAAACTAACAAGCAACTTACCGATGTTGGATCTCTTGAATTCCTGGGAGATTTCACGGTTCAATTGTTTCCATTCTTCCAACTTTCTAGCATGGATGGTCACGTGAGTGAGACAAGCAAGCAATGGGACGCAACTCAATGAGAAGATGAAGGCGTACATACCGATACCCCATTGCCAGGAGTATTTGGCTCTGATAGAAGCCATGACGTCACCACCGGCCCAAGTGTTAATCAAATGTGGGCTTGTTGGAATGAAACTGACCACCAATCTCCAGCTCATGTTGGTAGAGTCAGCCAAAACAAACCACACCAATGACTCTGACACCATTAGTACCAAGTTGATAGATAACACTTCCTGCGGCAAATCTGTTGAAACCATAGGCTTGGGATTGGATGAGGGTACCGACAACATACAAAATAATGGACAAAATCAAGAGTTCAACTCTACCGAAACGATCACTCAAACGGGCATAGACTTGTTGGGAAATACCACCGATGACGGAAGTAAGGACATTGTTAATGGCGAAACCAGAGTGGTTGCAGTAGGAGGAGGTAGCGTAAAGCATCAAGTTTTTACCGGTGGTACCATCAATGAGGTAACAGTAACAGACAAAGAAGACGGAGGTAAAGAGAATAACTTTCAATGGGATGGATTGGTATTGGGCAAACAAAAACTCAGCTCTTCTGACACCAAAAGACTTTCTGACAACTGCAACTTCTTCATTAGCAGAAGGTGGAGAAGTGGTGGTGGAGTTGGATTCTTTTTTGTCAAGCTCGGCGCTGACCTTTTCAGGCTTCTTTTCTCTCGAAATTAACAGTGAATTGTCGGAACTCATGGTTCGGGGTTGGTGTGGTTCTTGTGTGTTGATGAGACTTCAGCCAAAAATACCCCAGTATCAGGGGGGAATTTGAAGGATTATTTATAGTTTCCTCTCATGCTGGTATTTCTTAGAGGCAGCTCCCTAGTTTTTGAGATCCATAACATTGACATAAGGATCAATTTACCGCTTGTCCTTGCTATTGGTAATTATTGCTAATACGACGAATCCCTTACTCAATAAAAAAGTATAATTCCGTCAATGATGTTTGTGATTTTCTCAACTATCCAAGAAATACTAGCAACCTGTTTTTTTTTTGTTCTATTTTTATTTGTATTACTACTATTGTCGTGATAAATGCCATGCCAAGGGGATAAACAGAAGAAGCAGACGTTTGGGGCATTGGCACGTAGCAAGCCCTCTAATTAGGTTTTAGTACCTTCGATGTGTCGTATTTGTTTTCTAACGCTCTCTTAGGCGAACAGGTAGACTCCAACATATGGAGTGCCCCAAACGTTGCTGCAAAAAAAGGAGGCTCATAACCTTCAAGCTTTCGTTTTGCCGCGCCCACCCACCATCCACCTCAGCGGAGACCAAAAAAATTTTCCTTTTAATACGTGCAGGTGGTGTTGTGGTTAATCAGAAAAAGGATAAACTGCTAAGAAAAAAAGAAACAACTAACCACTAGCTCTGCCATCTTCAGTAAAGTTTTGTCTGATTGTTTATGGTTCAGTTGTTACTATTGTTAGTGGACTGATCCAATCAGATACGCTTGGAAGCAATTTTAGTTTACAAAGACCAATGATATTGCCTGTCATATTGTTTTCCGATCGGATATACTTTCGGCCACCCAAGCAATGGCAATTCAGGTGAACAATGTGCTTATAAATCCACCCTCAAGAAATTACTAAAACTCTAAACACTAATGTGATTGGTCAGATGGAAAACAAGGTGAAATATTCTCCAATCAAGAAAGAATGCAACTGCGCTACCTGTGGACATGCCAGCTATATCCTGAGCCGTAATTGGTTGTGAAATTGCTCATCAACTCTGCCCTATTGTCAAAGTGGTGTGTGTGTCGGTGTGGGTTGTGGATTTGAATTTCTTGGACTATGGCATGGAAGAGTGCATTGTTGTGATAATGATTCCTTTAAATTGACAATTGCGGCTAAATGATTAGGCGGGTAGCTCATTGTGGGGATGAGGATGTCTCCGGAGAAATCGCCCTGTTCCCCGTTTGCAACTGCTCATCGCTAGAGAAACGGGATTCCTCGTCAGTGCAGAAATGGTGATTTGTGGAACACAGAGAGAGCGTCGTGAGCAAGGTCGGATTGTAAAGTCAAGACATATAGTTAGAGAAATTATACATACTAGGTGATATAAAAATGAAGAAAGATTAAAATCGAAATAACCAGTAAGAACGAAAGGAACGGACCCCGGAAAACTTTCGGTGGATACACGCAACGAATCTAGAACCTTAAAATCTTAAAAGTTACTCTTTAGTAAGGTTGGGCTGCAGGATTGGCTTGTTTCTTTTCCTTCTTCTTGATACCAAACAATTTCTTAAAAAAGTTCAAGATGATATCGTCATCATACTTGTTAACAACCACGTCGACCTGGTGGCCCTTGCTTTCGTGGATCTCACCACCTTCCAAAGATTGAACGGATTCCAACTTGTGGTCTCTCAAACATAAGGTGACAAACAACATAGGAGCACAAAGTACCAAACCAACGATACAAAGGATTCTCTGGATTTCACTGTAAGCCAAGACAACTGCAATTCTGGCAGGTGATCCCCAGACATGTTGCTTGATGAAATCAAATGGACTTTCGTAAACGTCCTGGGCCAATTCTTGTGCATTTGGAAGACCAGCCTCGTTCATTCTTCTTAAGATTGTGTCATACATTCTCTGGGTCCAGATAGCACCAACGACGGCGGATCCAATAGCGGAACCGATACTGTAACTGGCCAAGTAGAAGGAAATCATAACAGCCATGTATTCGTGGTTGGTAACGGTGGAGATGGAGACACGGGTGGTGAAATTGATTAAACCAGCACCGAAACCCATGAGACAAAGACCTCCAATGATACCGTCGACAGAGCTCTTGTGCAGAATACCATCTAAGGAGCCACGGTAGTGAAGAAGAATACCCATGGCACCGAACCAAGTGAGGGAACCGAAAACAATGAATGGTTTCAATCTTCTAATCTTGGTAATGATCAAACCCAAGACTAAACCAACGGAAGTACCAACAAAGACAAACAATCTAGTGATTCTGGTAGCAGCCTTGGTGGATTGGTTCAAACCGACAATCAAGACCGTGTAAAGGGCTTCACCTGGCATATCTCTGATCCAGTAGACCAACATGGCAACACAGATACCAGCCCAGACACCTCTATCCTTCATCAACTGCAATGGCATAAGTGGGGCTCTTGCAAACTTGGCTTCCCAGATGAAAGCGGTTGGAATCAACAAGAAACCAATGACTAATGGGACAATAATTGCAGCTCTTTGCCATTGGGCCTTGACACCACCAGCAATGGTGAAAGGAACCAAGATACAACTCAAGGAAACCATAAACAAAATCATACCCACGAAATCGATTTCCCAGAACAACTTAACAAAGGAACGCTTGTAGTTCTGTCTGTTGAACAGGTCACGGAACTCACGGTGGATCAGTCTCCATTCTTCGTTGTTTCTAGCACGGTACATCATGTGGGCAAGACAGGTGAGCAATGGAACACAACTCAATGGGAACACAAAGGCGTACATACCAATACCCCATTGCCACGAGAATCTTGCTCTGACGGAAGCCATGATGTCACCACCGACCCAGGTGTTGATCAAGTTTGGTGTAGCTGGGATGAAACTACTGACCAATCTCCAGTTCAAGTTGGTGAAGTCGGCTAACAAGAACCACAACATATCTCTTAACCCGTTGTAACCAAGCTGGTAGATAACCATACCGGCAGCGAATCTGTTGAAGCCGTAAGCTTGGGATTGGATCACGGTACCCATGGAGTAGAAGAGGATGGAAAGGATTAAAATCTCAACTCTTCCAAAACGATCACTCAAACGTGCATAAATTGGCTGTGAAACGCCACCAATGACAGCAGTAAGCACGTTGATGGTTGTGAAACCAGAGTGGTTTCTATAGGACGAGGTAGCATAAAGCATCAAGTTGTTACGGGTGATACCATCAATGGAGTAACAGTAACAGACAAGGAAGACGGAAGCAAAGAAGATGATTCTCATTGGGACAGATTGGTACTGGGAGTACAAGATTTCGGATTTTCTAACACCAAAGGACTTTCTCACGACTGGGGCAACAACTTCTTGTTCCTCCTGAGAACCTTCGTCAGAGATGACTTTCTCGGGTCTCTTATCTTTTGACAGCTGCAGGGAGTTATCTGAGTTCATGGCTGCTTGTGGGTGATTATCTACTACAAACAATCAGAATCTACAAAATCTGAGTAAGAGATATATGGGTATTTATAGACAACTTCTTGTCGTCCACTCTCGGTAACGGGTACTGGTTTGTGGCCCTGAGATGTGTATTTGATGGAGGTAGCCACATATGTGTGCTTTCTTAAAAGAGATATTATTTTTCGTTGGAGACGTATAGTTTGTATACCTGAGCTTCATGATGTTGCAATTGCTGGTAGAACACTTTTCCGGGGGCGGCTCTGAAAGCTCCAGATTGATATTTTTTGTAGTATTCTGCAATTACTGTGATACAGGATTTTTTACCCCAAGAAAAAGGCAGGGAACTTTCTCTGGCGGCTCCCAGTTACACACACGCACAAAAACTTCGCAGCCAAGAAATACGAGGGAATTTTGTTTGGTGCCAAGGGCAATAGACAAACTACATTAGTAATTGCTCTAGCAGGATGGGAATTTCATGGTTGGGCAGTAGTGGTTCCCCTTTGCGGGATTTTAGCCCGTGTAGCTCTATACATGGTGAGACCACAGCGAGGCTTTTAGCTGGTATTCGTTGATTCTACATGTCCTTGTTGCAAAAAACCCCAGGGAACCACACTTGTCCGCCCTACTGCAACCTGTCAAGAACCCGTTCTGAAAGGAGCAGCGGAAGGAATGGGTGCGGCTAAGAAAAATAGAAACGTATGGGCTGACGATTTTATTAATTCTCAGTTTTTGTGGGCAACTGATCCAATCAGATAAGTTTGGAAGTAATTATGATTTGAGCCAATGGCAGGGCGTGCTTTACATGTTTACGTTGCACGATACCCTAATAAACTCGCCCTGCTTTGCGAGGTTCGGCATACCGAGAAAAAAAACAGCGCTTGCGAGACAAGAAATCCCAACAATGATAAGCTTACACAAAGGCCCAGTATAGAACCATCTCTAAGGGGACCAATCACAACTCTGCGAGGTTTCATTATTTCTTGATTAAGTAAGAAAGTATGGCAAATACACATGCGGTGGGTAAGCTTTCTTCCAAAATGCTCGAAGTCTAAACTGTAGGTGGCACTACAAATTTTTTTTTCTTGAGCGTCAACAGGCTGAATGGGCTCGAAAGCTTGTCTTGCTCAAGCATGGCAATCAAGGGATATTGTTCTAGACAATCAACCATTTCAAGAACAAGAAGATGGATCCGGGACAAGGAAATCAAACCTATTGGTAATTAATCAATTGCGTAGCTTAATTGGGTTGTCGTGTGTTATGCCCATTATCGGGATATCCTACAGACAGGGTTCCATTCTCTATTGGTTATTATCTCCAACTCTATTCAAGTCATCGCTGTCTTGTGTGTTCTTGTTGTAATTGCTTGGAAGGTACAACTGCTCATATCTCTGCATTCTCTTTTTCCACCATTTCTTGCTATCCTTACGGTTAATTTCCTCCAAGTACAAGTCGTCTTCGTCTTCATCGTCGTCATCGTTACTGTTGGCCTCCTCTTTGTTAAACTCTGTGAAGTCGCCATGTAGATCATCTTGTTTGGGCGATTTGATCATTGTAAAATTTGTTACGCCGTCTCTATTCTTGAACATTTCATAGTGACTACCCAAGTTCAAATCCTTCATGACGATTTCCCTTGTTCTTCCTAGGGCCTCGATGTCAGCAACCCTATCCATGGTATCCTCCAACAATTGGTCAAAATGAGGTTGTGAGGCGATCTCATGGAACGCTCTCATCATCGGCACACTGTCAGCCCTGACTCTGGACTCCGAGTCAATCGTGAATATGTTCAAGTTGTCATACCGTTGGATGTAATCGGGTCTGGTCATAATCTGTCTTGCTCTCCATAATGGCAATTCTGGAAGCACATGATCTTCTTCGTGGGTCATGATCTTGGAGTTGGTTATCAACGTATTCATTCTCTTTCTGTCCATTTCAACAAACTCTCTCATCAACAACATGGCTGAACTGGAAAACTTCCCGCTTTCCATAACGTCATCGTCCATTTCAAATCCCAACAATCCACATTGATTCAAGAACCATGTCTTTTCCCGATCTATGATCTGGTGGCACGCCTTGAGTATGTCTCTATGACGAGCAACTTGGGTGATGTGCTGTGGTCTGCCACCAATCAAATCGTAAACAGCGTTGCACAATTCGTCATCCAAGTTGTCTTCCTTATCTGGGAAATACCTATGCCTGATGTACTTCAATGCGTTGGTAGTTTCTTTTCTGTTGAAATCTCTGACGTTGATCAACTCCAATCTAGTGCCCAATTGCTTCAACTTTTCATAAACCCAATAATCATCACTATTGAAAATCAAAGTCAACAACCCCGACCCACTCAAGCTTTCAGCCTTTTGTTGCAACAACTCTAACAACTTCACACCTTCTTCGTTCTCTTTGATCAAATGGGCATTGTTGATAATCATAATCAACGGTCTATGCACCTTGTCGACTCTTTGGATAGCCAACTCTTCCAACTTGCTAAATGCTCTTTCAATATCCAACAATGCTGTGGTATCTCTGGGACCCCTGATGGAAAACAACGAACCAATGTAGTCTTCATTGAACGAATAATTCAACGCCTTACCCAAACGAATTCTGAAAATCTCCGGGTCAGCATGCGCATCAAATATGCTTACGTTGAAACCATTGACCTTTTTCATTGCTTCAAGGATCAACGACGTCTTGCCAGTTCCCTTCTCTCCAATGATCAAAAAATACCTTCCAACAATCTCACCCGCAATTATATCATCCAACAATTTCTGCTGCGGACGATCAACCCAGTTTTCGTTATAGATGAGTTCGTCGTCTTCATTATGGGTCCGCTTATGCATGGCTAGCTGCGCAGCCGGGTCTCCTGTTTCAAAAGCCTGGTTCATCTTCTTCAACACGTGGACGTTGTAGTACCGGTGGTATACGAACCCGGTGAGACCCAACACCCCGACCGAAGATAATGTGATCCCGATGGTTTCCAAACATTTCATCAAAAACGACTTGAATCTATCAAACTTGCTCTGTTCATCATCTTCTGGTTTCTTTCGTTTCTTCTGCTTGCCATCGCCGGCTTCCTCTTCGTCTTTTAACTCTTGCACGAAATTTTCAACAATCTGGTTGAATTTTCTCGTTTGCTGGGAAGCCGGTATAAAACGCTGCTGTGGGAAAGAATAGACTACTCTCAGTCGAGGGAGAAATCGACGAACCAATGAGTGCATTGTGGATGATGGTATATGGAAAGAATCAACAGGGGAAGCTCCGGTGGGCAAATTCTCATACCCTCCACGTATCTCGATATGAAATTTTCAAACGCCACGACGACCTGTTTTTCTGTTTCATGCAGGTGCGGCTAAACACGTACTGGTCTTTGGAATCGAGACCATTGAGGCGCTGTCCAGGAACAAGAAAGTGGCTGAAAGCTCGATCAGAGTTGGGGGTTGGTGATTGCAGTAAGAACAGGACGTGTAATATCTCCACTCCCAAATCCTTGGACTGTCCATTTCTACATCGAACTTCAAACCAATCGTAACATTAGCTATGAAATGCAGTTTCTAGAATCTATAAACACCTGAGCGGTGTGTGTGTGTCACCAATATGGTCGCTGGAAATACGTCGACAGTTGGCCTTCCATCGCAGTCTGTACCTGCTGTTGTTGTTCCTGCTCTTGGCTGGACTTTAGTTTCTCTTGTTTCTGTAGCATGAGCTGTGCTTGCATCATCATGGAAATGGTCTTTAGGTGTACTTCACTGTGGATCTTGTTTCTTTGGAATTTCTTTGGATCTGGCAGCGAGTTGAGTGAGGGCGCTATAAAATCGAACGATATGTCTTCTTCATGCTGTCTCTTTCTCGATTTCATTTGTATGTGTGTGTGTGGTGGGTAGGTGTTGATGGTTGAGTGTGGTATTTTGGGTAACGCGATTTTTCGTCTCGCCTTTTTGTTAGTTTTTCTGCCAACCGCGTTGCCAACAGTCATCATCATCACCAACACTGAAAAAACTTACAACCAACACATCCAAGATCAACCTACCACAGCCATGGCAAAACGCATACAGGGAAAACACATCAAGCACAGTGCAAACACAAAGCCGTTTACAGAGACACAAGCGTCATCTATATTCTTGGTAAAATCTACAACCCCTTATGTTTCATCGCTAAAGAGGATAACTAAAGCATTAGACAAGTTCAACAAAACCAAGAGCAATATCAAGAAGTACCAGAATGAGCAATTCAAAAACGTCAAATACATAACGGTTAAAGGAATGAGTAAGACTATTCCGAAGGTGTTGAATCTAGGCATCCATTTCCAAGAGAAGAGCTACAAAGTTGATATATTGACGGCCTCCGTGGAGGTATTGGACGAGTTCATACCGGGACAATCACCCGACGACAAGAAAAGAGGGGCCGATGCCAGTTCAGACGAAGACGGCGACGACGATGATGATCGAATATACAAGAAGAGAATGGTGAGTTCTATAGAGTTGAGAATATGGATTAAACGAACCTAGACCTAGCTATTCACTTTATTAATACACTTTACCTTGATACTATACAACTCCATGATATTCTTCTCCAACTTTTTGTTCCATTTGACCTGTTTCTGTGCGTTCTTGTAATCGTTAATGATGCACTCGCCCACGGCATCGATATCCACGTCATACATCTTTTCTCCCCGTTCGATTAGCTCTAGGCATTTCTTGTAATCTCTCTGGTAGTACGCTAGTTCAACGGCGTGGAGTAACTTAACCCTGTCTACTTTGACGTCAACGTTGAGCTTATCTAGGTTCTCGTATAGCCACGTATCGGTGTTTATCGTGGGTCCGGTCGAGTTCCACTGCTCTAACTGGAAAGCGTACTCTTCGCCAGTTTGTGGCTTTCTCTGTTTCTTCTTCTTGGATTTGGTAGTTGCAGCCACTTCGTGTGGTTGTTGACTAGGTAGTGTTTCGTCGTCTGACATGGTTTATTGGTGGTCGTGGCAAGACTCTTCAGAGATGGCATCGCCTCTCTTATTTTTTTCCACTTCGCCCTTTTTGATCCGTTGATCTTCGTACTTATTTTCTGGGTGCAAACAACTAGAATTACGAAAAGGGAAGAAGCCTACATGAGATAAACCCTAAATGTGGTAATAACGGAGTGTGTGACAAGCAGGAAATGTGTGTGTCTCACAATCGTAATGTTCCGAAAGGTGGTATGTATCCTTGTTCCATTGTGTGTATTTATGCATTCGGGATCCCGGAAATTTTCTTGTTTCCGTAATTCGTAATGAGATGCCAACAATGTGCAACCCAGCAGAATAGAGTGGGAATAAACGATCATCCATCAACATTGAGGATGGATACGTGTACCCATTTAGGTTGCTTTGGAACCCCCCCCCCCCCCCCCCTCTGTCGTCAGGTTGAGTTTGTTGGCATGTGTGAGTGTTGCAGTACATGTGCATTAGTCAGTTGTTTTCTTATTTTGCGCTTTTGCTATTTGATGTACCATTACATAAGTGTCCCCCAGGTTTGGAGAGGTCTATCTTATCTAGAATCTCGTTGATTCCTATGGTAGTTTCTTTATTTACTTGAGTTCTACAGCATTGTTTGCTCAAAAAACCAAAGAATATCAACCTTAAAATCCACCGTATAACGTAGCACTTTTACGCTGAGACCCTCAGGTTAACTACCGGCCACCATAGCCAGCCTACACAGACTCATTGTAGTGGAAAGAAGGTTGGTTCATTAGCTCAGGCTTATCACCCATGTCTACTCACTGTTGCCTTTCAAAACAAGGCATGCGAAAGTTACGAAGCTATTATCGTGCAAATAATTTTGTCCCATTGTTGAGGATTTTCAACACCCCCTGTTTTCCCTTTTCTTCATTTTTTAGTTTTGTGTGACTACCTGATTACGAACAACGGAAAAAAACTTCAAAAATAGCCGGGTCACGTGAGGGGATAGAGACTGGCCCGTATGAAACGGAGACAGAGGCAGTGTCGTTGCTTCCATGCAAACCCAGACAACGCGTATGATTGGAGGGATGTCCAGTAGCCATACTGAAACGGCCCCCTTTTAGGTATGGAATTTCAGGAAAACGTTTCACATTAGATAGATTAGATACACTATTTTTACAATTGTTACATACTAGTGCGACACAATTGTCCGGTCACATTGTTAGGCAAGCATCACTTTAGCGCGCCTAAAACGTTTGTCCATTTGGTATGAAGAGAAAGTAAAAACAGTGTAGACAATGCAATACAGTATTATAACTCTTAATCCAGAGTGATAAGGGCTCGTAGTTGGAGAAAAGTGGTTACGCTTCTGCCGCCATCCCAAAGAGGAAAGCAAGAAGTTGTGCAGATAGACCGATGGCGGACAGTACGATGCTACTAAACTAGCTAACCTCGTAGTTGAAACTAGTGCTCCGTGCTACGAAAAAACAGTGGAGTGAAATGACCAAACATGATAACCTCCACCATTGGCGGAGAACGACAACTCTCCGCTTTTCTTCAAATTTCGTGGGTATTCATTTACCCATTATTGAGAACGACTACAAAACTTGAAATTCACACAAACTCTTTGCAAAGCATGCACGCAAGATGTATCTCTCTTATGTAGTCCCTTTTTGTGCTGCTGCTGGCTCCATTTCTCCTTGATTATGTGTTGCTATATTTAGACGGCACTCATTGGCTGCACTCCACGCATTTCGAGCCAATCGCCTTGGAATGGAGTGGTACGATTTTTGTTGCAGCTACGCTCTGCGCCCATTATGAACAATGACAAGGCTAAGGCACACCCAGCTCGGTATGCGTGCATGTAATTTTTTTTCTCTCACCTACTGGCCCAACGCATAACCCATGTCAAGTTATACTTTGTGGCTAGGTGATTTACGTCAGCAGCGACATGTCCGCTTTGGACCTTGTCAAGAAAAGGGATCGTTCCCGAAGGTGCCTTCGTACCTGGTGTTCGCGCTTATCGGTCGCTTCGTTGAGTACGTGACTATAAGAACAAGAAACGAAGGTGCCCCCCTCTCAGATGAAATTTATAAGACATTATTAACTATTTGCTGTTTTGTGTGTTTTGCTTCTCCTGTTCTCGACAACTGAAACAATGTCAAAAAAAAAAAAAAATCGGTCGCAAAAACCTCCCCGATTTGGAAGAGCGAAATCTTGTGTACGAAATTCTTTGACACGTTCTAGCGATGGTTTCTGGCTATGGCAAGATTATCCGAAGTGCAGCTGGAAATGTGAAAAGCTGGAGGAAGGAGAATTGTAAAAGAAAAAAGGGGATCGGATGGAAAGGTGTCGGAAATGTGCACCTACCCCCAGCATCCGTCATCCGTTGATCGTATCCCCGCAAGAAAACAAGGGAACGGGAGAGCCTGAAATGAACCGGACATATGACTTGCCTAAGAGCCTGTAGAACGGTCCATGACTATTGGAGGATCAACAAAATTAGCACCAGATTAAATTACAAAGAGTTCTTTACTGTGCGGGATTTCAGAGAGTGTTCCGGGAAGATATTGGCGACTCGTTTACGTATAAATGTATCGCTGACTTGTTAGGTTTTTGCCTCCTTCTCGTCTTCATCCGCTACCATACTACACGTTAGCCCGGTTTCAAACACCGACTGATGGGAGCCTACATGTACATGAACAATATGTACCTCGCGACACCAAGTACAAAGCAAAGCAAAGCCATGTTTCATGTAATTTTTCTTTCTCTTTTTCGTATTGGCGAGTTCGTCCAGTTGGGAGTAAGGAGATCTGCATAGGATACAAAGCACAACAGCACAGCATGTCCTGCAACTCCATTGGCTTAAATTATCTCCCCCGTATTCTGGGAACCGAGAGAAGATAAAAAAGGCGGGCTCAGAGTTCGCGGTTAGGGTAGATCACAATTAGATGTTGCACATCTCTTCGAGGTGATTCCTTGCTTACTTGTACGGTTTCTTAATTGATTTGCGTATTTAAGAGAATGTTAAATAGAACGCAGAGAGAAGCGTGCCATGGAAACCAGGTGGATTCCACTGAGGCGGACGATGACGATTTCTTTACTGGCCCATAAGGAAAACTCGAACATTCTCCGTAAAACAATAAAAAACTTAAAATAAAAAAAATCAACGCTTGTGTAACCTTCTGCTGCCCGTTTTCCTGATCCACCAGCACTGTGTCCCTCCACAATCACTTCTAGACCTGATGGAACAAGAAAAAAACAACCTAACGGAATATCTTCCATAAAAATAATAGAACAATGCTTGGCTTGTGTGAGTGTGATATTCATTGTTCTTGGAGCGTATTAGTAAGCCCGTTGCTTATCATCACCATATGATTTGGTTCGGCCTGATTTACGGGAAGATTATACCAAATCGTAACAAAACAGGTTATGTTTCCTGCAGCATTGGTGACAATTACAACCAGACAATGGCCAAAGGAAATAGTCCTGCTTCTGCCGGCGGGATTACACCCTTTTCTGAAACCAGGATTTCTAGGTTTTCAATTTTTTCTGAGTCCCGGGCCGCGACACACCGACGCAACTACCGCCATCTCTCGGCTGTGGCAGCAAAAGTTGGTACGCGGATTTAAGTAGTAACCCCGTTTTTGTGGCAGCACGGCCAAGACAAGAAATCCCCTAAAACCGCCCTTTATGCTGCCTCCACCCTATCATTTTGTTACTTTTAGTCCCACCGTCGATCTATTTCGCTCGCTGAAATGAAACTCCTCTCTTTGTGAGCACATTAAAGAGCGGAATTCACATTTGTGATTCATTTGTTTTTGCTCTCACACTCCCTCCCCCAGCTTCAATTCCATGTACCGCGGTGCTGCCACTGGTGTTGGTGGCCAGGCTGTGCCGTGCTGCTGCTGCTGTTCCTCCCCAGTATCAGAAAGCGGTTCCGTTTTTTTGATTAAGCTTTTTCCACTCTAATTGCCTTTGTTTCTCTGCTCTGGATTTTCTTTTTTTTTTCTCCTGTTTGTTCCTGTTTTCCCAGGGGGGCGCCTCGTACCGTGTGATCATTTGATCGGTTAGCCTTCTGCCCGTGGTGGGAAGGAATTTAAGCACACACACAATGGAACTGTGTTCGTATCTCTCATTTATTTTCTTGTATGTCGTAATAAAAGAAAAGAGAGCAAGTGTGTGGATGTGTGGGTGTGTGCGTACGGAAGGAAGAAAGAAGAAAAAAAGGTTACGTGACGTCATGCTGGGTTTGCCGTCTTTTTTATTTGTCACAGGGGGTGCAGTAACTTATTATATCATGTGGTAAACATTTTTGTCCACCCGCCGTTAGCACAGGAGTTTTTGTGCGGTCCTCGTATACAGGCGTATCCTGCATATACGTTGGGTCTCTCTGGGTTCTCCTTAGGAGCTTCAGTTTTGTGTTATTCGTAAATTTACAAAGCACTCTCTTTTTTACTGTGCACCTTCACACTACTCCTCCTCCTCCTCCTCCTCACTGCCTACCTGCCTGCCTGCCTGCCTGACTTTGTTTCTCTTATTTCCCGTATTCTGCCTGGGTTTTTTTCTACATTTGCTATTTTTAAAATTTTATGGTTTTATACATATTAATAAAATAAAAATAGCCTTCAAAAAAACCTCCATCAACAACTCACTTTCTTTCTTGCTTCTTTCTTTCTCCCTCCTCTTCCTGGTCAGCAAGAGCGGAACACGATTACAACCTCACGTTCGATTAGCCAAGGCATTCTCAAAAGCCAACCTCACCATCTCACACATTCTTGTCCTAACTTTTTTTTTCAACTATCGACTTAGCCTCGTTAAAAAAAAGAAGAACCAACCTTACGTTTTTCTTTTTTTCCTTAACCTTTTTCTTTGTCAATATAAAAGAACACCTTAGCATTTAGTGTGATCATCTCCATAAGGATACTGGTTCCCCACCAATGATGGACATTTATCACAAAGCCTTGAAGAACCCTGAACCGCCCAAAAAGGCGGGTACAAATAAACCACCAGTGCCCGAGTATCATCAAGTACAACCTCCCCCACCATCAGTTCTTGTCCCGTTACTGCAACCACAACAGCACGCACAGCCGATGACACTACCACCATTACAGTCTGGCCCATCTGCAATCGCCTCAACATCAGCGCCCACATATTTATCCCACCTAACTCCCATACAGCAACAAAGCCAGGTGCAGCAACAGCAATCCCAACAGTTGAATTATAATTATACGACACACAATAATAGTAATAACAACAACAACAACAGTAGCGTGGGCTCGGGCTCGGACAACCAGCTCAAGGACAGCATCATGAAGAAGAAAAAGAACTCGAGACGAAAGCATAGGAACTCACACTTGGGCTGTGGCACATGTAAAAAGAGAAGGATCAAATGTGACGAAACCCTACCAGCTTGTTTGAATTGTTTGAAAGGGAAATTACACTGTGCCTACTTAAACTTAGACAACAATGCTAGAAACGCCCTTAGAATTGCTCAATACAACCAAAATATTCGACAAGAGAAGTTGGATTCGAATGGCAAGTTTATTGACGAACTGAGAAGCACAGCTGCCGCCAGTGCTGCCAATCCTATGACGACCAACGGCATGCCACAACCAGGAATGATGAGCGCACAACAACAACCTATTGCGGTGGGCCATGCAGCTGGCATAACACCGGCATACCCAATGACTGCTCCTGCCAATGCTTTGCCTCCGAACATGAGTGTTTCAGCAGCTGCAGCCGCAGCCAGTACTGCCAATTTGTCGCCATTCATCAATTCAGTCATAGCACCAGGAATACAGGCACCTCCAAGCAACCCGTCATCATCGTCACAGACAAACTCTGCCAGTTCAACAGCTGGCACTGTGCAACAAACTCCTCCTCAGCAGCAAGCTCAGCCACCGCAACAGCATATGGCGCCAAGCCATGTACCTTCGCCACAAATTGTTCAGTCTCCATATGGTCCTTTGGTGCCCGTGTTGACCCAAACTGGATCGGTCGTTTATGCACCGACAAGCACACTAAGCACACAAGCTCCACCAATGATTGCCGCCACGTTTGCGCCACAACAACCGGTGCAACCACCAATCCAAACATTACCACCACCAATTCCTCAACAAAGCGGTGCTCAACCAGGAGGTATTCTCACGGCCACTCCACAGCCACAATTGCCAACAGCACCGCCTACGCTGCAGAAATCACAACAGCCATTGAGCAACCCACCAAGTGTACCTCATTTGTCGCCAGTGTTGTCCCAACAGCCGTCAATAGTTCCCATTACTTCAAATGCTGGCAGTGTTGCAAATATAGCGTCGCACAACATTCGACTTTCGGTCGACAAAAGCGAGGCAGCACGCAAAACTGAAGCGGCAGCAAACGTTTTACCACCGATCAACACCGCCACGACGTCCACTAACAGTAATAGATCTAATTCGATAGATGGCAAGTCTCCTACGGCGAATTCCACTACCACCACGACCAATTCCACGGCGACAGACAAGTCACCAATCACATTGCCAAGTATTCCCCAGATCACATCACCTTCTAATACTACCATGGATGACACTAGCAGCAACAAAAAGCATTCAATTTCTAGCACAGCTTCTTCAGTTAAAGAAGAGAATAATGATAAAGATCCTAATAATGTAAAACTACCAAGTATTAATATCCTAAAAAGAGAAACATCCAAGTCTCCACCATCTGGAGCTGCAGGTGTGGAAGAGGAGAAAGTTTCCATATCTAATTTAATTTCATAATAGGTTAATTTATTTATATATAATTCACGCGAGGGATAATGGGGGGTTGTTTATATGTCTATATTTATATATTCTAATGTCTATGTGCATATTCATCAAGACTTGTAAAATCGCATCCAAATCATATATATTACTTCAACACACTACTACTACAACTAAGCAGCAGCAGTTTGAGCCTTCTTTTTCTTTGCCTTATCATCAATCTGTTCCACCTTGACATCATCTAACCCCTTCTCACTCAACAACTTTTCCAAATACTCCTTTGCTTCATCACTCACATCACCCTGAATCAAGATCTCATCCTTCTTCTCAGCATTCTTCACCACACTCGTCCCAGTAGCGAACTTGCTCGCGAACGTCTTGCTCAACTTCTTGGTATCGATCTCAAAGATCTCCAAGCCCGATATCGAAATGATGTGTTTTCTCTTATTTCTCTCGATCCGCTTGATAGTGATCTTACTCGAGAGCTTCAACTGCTTGTTTCTCTCCTGCTTCAACTCCTCCTTGTGCTCCTTCTTGGCCAACTCCTCAGACAACTTGTTCTCCTTCTCCAAGCTCAACGTCGATACGTTGGGCATGTCTGACACAGCGTAGATGCGCGAGTAAAGTTCCGGGTGCGTGGTCTCCAACCATGCCTGGCATTTCTTCTTGGAAAGTCCGAATTCGCAGAATTCAGGTGGCCACGAACATATCCCACAGTATGTAATTGATATAGGTTCTATTTCTGTCATGCTAGGGGGGCGCTGTCGATTGTTTGCCTATCTGTCTGGTTGGGGCGTGGAAAATTTTTTTACTCTGTCTTTTGCGTTGCTCAGATACACCGAAACCCGGCTGAGGGGTTTTGGCCACCACGCACGACTTTCTGCATTGGTTGCTAAAAAAGAAAACAGCACTCTGTTGAGAACAAAGAAAAGCGTACCTCACAGTTGTGTTGGTGGGTGATGTCCGATGTTCGTATTGCATTCTTTGATGAAACGGATCGACAGTGAAGGAGAAATAAGGCGATGTAATGAACGCCTTTGTCGTGGTTTGCTTTGGCTGTTGAAAGGGGGGAGGGGGGTGTTATCTAATGATTACTGTACTAATAAACATATATTAAATAATGATAACAAAAAAACACTACTCTACAATTCATAATTAATGAAATCTCTAACTGGTCTCTGGTCTTCCAAATCAATACACTTCCATAAACTCTTTGTCAACAAGATCTTGTCGTCGATGAATTGGTAGATCTTGCTCAAGTAGAACCACACTTCAACATTGTTGTATCCACCCATCCACACATTGGAGAAATCTTCTAGCAAGTTCTTTAATCTGATCAACCCAATGTTCAAGTCCTTGTTGGATATGAATAACGAGTTCTTTTGTTCGTCATCAACCAAGAACAACTTGGAAATACCCAAAAGGGTCAAGCTGTAGTCGTTGATGTTGTACTTGAAGGATGAATCGGTCGATAATATCTCCAAGGATCTCTCAAACTCTTGCAATGACAAAAACTTTCTCGACTTACTGGTCAAGTAGCCCAATGCAGTGAATGTCTTGATGTTTGGTTCGTAGATCGACTCAGCTTCAACTATGCACTGTTCACACTCGTCGACTAACCCAGCCTTCAAGAATACTCTGCTGGTCCATAACCATATTTCCTGGAGGATCTTTCTTTCAACAAGATTGTCGTGGGTTCTTGCTGGAGCGACCGGTTCTGGCAGGAATTTTTCAACTGCTGCTGGTTTTGGAGATGTGGCTATCGATGGTGGTGTTTTGAGTATTCCGTTGCTTGCGCCACTAGCGCCCTTCAGGTCGGGTTTCTTGATCCTCAGTTGCACGGTGGAGTAAATTTGAGATCCTCTTCTACCGATTGGCGAGTCTTTGGAAGTTATATTGGAAAGTCTCTTTAATTTATCAACTCTAGAACCACTCTTGGAGTGGTTGCTCATCTTTGGTTCTAATTCAGGTTCATGGAATTTGGCGACTGGTGGTATAAATGATTCGTGGGTGACTTTTTGTGCATTTGGCGACGGGTCAATGAAACTTGGACGATGACTCCACTTATCAACAGCTCCAAATTGCCTTGATGATTGGGTAACGGCAGGTGCACTCTTCAATTGAACGTCAAATAATTCATGGTACAAGATGAAAACTTCAGACAAGTAATCAATCATATACTGTGCTCCGTGAATCGATTCCAAGACTGCCAACTGTGTCAACTTCAATTGTAAAATCTCGTACTTTGTCTCCGCCGTCAACTTGATATCTCGCTGCTTGTGCTTGATAATGTACAACCCAGATATGTTCAAAGCCTTGTTGATGAATCTTTCTGGCTCTCTGATTTGTGGTTTGGGGGCAACGTATCCATTCTGTTGCGCGCCATCTGGATGATTACCGTTGGTCAAGTCTGATGGTAAAATGGTCTCAAAGTTGGTGGCTGGTTTAAGAACATCGGCATTGTCGTTGTCGAATGAAGTCAACAACAAAACCAACAAGTTCCAAGTCTTGAACGATTCAGGGAACTTCTTCAAGATGAACTTACACAACTTCAAGGATGATTTCAAAGACCCAGAATTAGCCAACGCCAAGGCATAGCTGTACAAGTAGAAAACATTGCCCGTAGAATTCACAATCAAACTGTTCTTGTAGTATCTCAACACCGAGCCAACATTCGTGTTCATGATCGATTGGTTGGAGCTCTCAAAGTTGGACAAGTAGTAGTAATAGTAACCAATGGCATACCACGCTTTTGAAATCAATTCGATAAACTGGGAGTTGTCAGACTGCAAGATATTGATATTGTACTTACGGTACAAGAAACTCAATGGGTTTCTATCACTGGCATAGTTTTCATCATCATAAGACAAATCAATCAAGTTCTCCAATTTCTTCATATAGTCCAATAATTCAACCACGAAATGCTTCAAAGCTTCCAGAACCATGGTGTCGTCATTGTGGTAGAACTTCTTGTGGTCCTTAAAACTCTTTAGTGGGTTAAAGTGGATAATACAAGTACTGTAGGTGTCAATAATACTCAAGATATCATCGATGTAACCCTCTTTCAACTCTTGATCCTTCTTCGAATAATCAACGTATGTCTTGAACACTGCCAATGCCTCATCATAATCGTTCAAGTCAATCAATGTGTAAATCAAGTTCGACAAGACAACTCGGCTCTGGTATGTTTTGGTAGTGGCGTCCACAAGGTATTTCTTGGACAAGCTGGGCTTCAAAATTGACAAGTTGAATGGCACATAACTCAAGGATTCATAAAGATTGTTGATAAAATCATTGATTTCCACTGCGGCAGGGTCATTATTGTTGGCGTTGGGGAATTGGTTCTTCACCAAGATGTTTTCTTCGATTTCGTTGGTCAAGAAGGTGGTATACTCTGTCTTGAACGACTTGTTGATCAATTGGAAGTTCTCCGGACGTAATAAATAATTGGAAAATGCAATGATGGCCATCTTGTTGCTGAAAAATGACAAGTTTCTCAAGTGGTTGCCAAATGAAAAAGGTATGGTGGCATTCTTGCTCAAATTGAGAGCCAATTTCTGAAACAACAAATCCAACCAGTGGTTGGCCACAACTTGACTTTTGGTAAATGGCTTTTTGTAGTGTTGCAAATACTCTAACCAGACGTTAAAGTTGTTGGGTCCAACCAATCCGAGCAACACGTAGTATCTGGCAGTCAAGTACTCGATAAATTCCTTTTGGTTCAAGCTGGTGTTGGAGACTTTAGTATTCTTAGACACCTGGAATGGCACAACTACCGATCCTAAAAGTTTGTTCATTTGATTCAAGTTATCGTCCAAGTAGCTCAAATGGGCCATCAACACGATGTAGTATAAGTTTTCGTCGTAGGATTTGGTGGTATTTTCATAGTTCAAACTGATGGACTTGGCATAGTTGATCAACTGCTGCAATTTCTCATTAGCGGAGGTGACACTGTTTGGATTGCGCTCGATTTGGGACAAGCTTTCTAACGACAACAACTCATTCTTGTTGAATTCGTTATCGATCAACAACTGTAACTGGTAGTCGACAAAGACCAACTGTTGGAAATAGTCCTGTGATTCTTGAAATTGCAAGACATTCTTGGGGAAACACCCAAAGTTCAACGTACGGATGTACTTCTCATTGATTGAGTTCTCAATATACATGATGGTAAAAGGGGATCCCTGGTGTTTGGTGGTTTGGCTAGTAGCTGATATCTGGGGATAACACGAGGCAGGTTGGACGAGTTCTCTCTCTGTCTTCTGTTTTTTTCTTTCTTTCACAAGTAACCGAGGCGTGGGACCAACACTCTTAAATAAACTTGAACACGGACAGGGGCAACAACTTCAAGACGGCGAATCACCTAAGGATAATACTGTCGAATCTTGGGGGAAAAAAAAAGCAAGGAAAGAAATAAGTGAATTGGAAATGGAGAAAGTTTTTTTGTATTTTGAGTTTATTTTTACTTTCTTAAATTGTACCCAAAATTTTTCTCTTTTCTTCTGTTTAAATGAAAACAAAATCCCACACCGCACACACAGAACAAACATCCAGCAAAAGCACCACGGAAAATTATTACTCAAACAAGAAATAGAGAGGAGGAGAGTTACGACGACATTTTTCTATGTCAGTGGAGGATGAACGATTCAAAATTCAACACAGATTCCATCTTTGGTTTTGTTCACTATATGCATGTTTAGGCGATAAGCCGGCGTTCAGTGAAACCTTAACCCCACGATGATTTCTTCTGGAAGTAAGGTAGACCCGATTGCAAATTCCTCAGGGCTCTAGTTTGAAGGTTCCTCGAAGAAACAACTTGAAAGGACTTATAATAAAACAATCTTCTAGAAAGTTCGTAGGTACGTACTTTTCCCCCTTGAAACTGAAATTGATCATTGCAAGGACCTTAATAAATTAACTTGGTGCCAAACGTACAGTTGTCCAATCAAATTGGCAACAATACCACATCGACTGGTAGCCAACAGGGACCGTGCTTCCAATCTATTTTTTTTTTTATCATGTGGAGAAAGAACACAAAACAGAATCTCAAGTCACATCAAATTCTTCGGCATCAAGAACCCCTCCATGTGAGATTTTTTCTTTCTCCATTTGGCAGCCGCGCAACAATGGCACAAGACATCGATGTCGCGATGTAACACTCTCAACATCTTTCAAACACTTTGTATAAACCTGGCAAGTCAGCGATCTGGATCACGTCCCTCAACAAATTCTTTGGGGCTAGAAACTGCTTTTTGATCTCCGGGAATAATACGTTTTCCAACTGTTGTTCAAACTCAGTTCTTTTCGTTTCATTATCCGTGGGTTCAGGTAGATAGAACAATGCAACCTGGCGCAAGATGCCTCTGAGACAATCTTGCTCGTCCTCGTAGTTGATTTTTGTCCCCAAGCGATACAAAAAATAGGGTAGCTTGTTGAAATCAGGCTGGATCCCAACCATCAACATGGGCAATGTGGTCAAACAGTCATCTTCGTCTATGACAACCTGGAAGTACTCTTGGAACATCTCTTTCATTCCCGTGATTGTCTCGATGACTTGTTCCATTGGCTGTAAGTCATCATTTATCTCATACAACGGTTTCAACAACTCCTCGAGTTTGATAGGTTCATCGAACTGGATTTCCCCAAAGTTGCAAAACTCTTGTAGTCCAACCTGGTAGTAGAACTCCAACAACATCGCGGCATAATCACACAAGAATAGTTTGACATCATACTGGAAACAACACAACCGTTTGGTTGGGTCGATGATACCAACGTAGACAGCGTGGTTAAAGATGTTAGTCAATGGTTTATTGACAATGTTTGTCAATTCAGTTTTCAATCTAGCAATGGAGCCCAAGTTGACTTGTACTTGTTTTCTTGAAGTGTTGGTTAGCACCGGAGGAGGCACTTCTACCGGGAGTATTTCGGCTTGTGGTGAAGATGGTGGAGCCGGATCAACGACTGCATCTTGGTTTGGTAGAGCCTCGATTTGTATTTCTTCAACTTGCAACACAGGATCCGGATCGGTATCCTGGTTAGGGTACTCGTCAATCGTCAGCGATGCCATGTGCTCAAACTCTTTCTTCATGTGTTCATGATAGCTGCCTGCTTTCTGCAGTGCCATAAACGAACTAATCTTTGGTTGCGACGCGTCAACTCTGACCATTTTATTCTCTTGTCTGTACTTTTTCAATGATGGCTGTATCAGCTGAGATCTAGGTAGCTCAATCTCTTCGTCCACTTCGTCGTTGGTTCTCTTTGTTACCACGGTTTGGGTCTTGAACTTCCTGGATGTGTCAACATTCGATAGTATTCCATGGATCTTTGAAGCAATCAAGTCTATAATCTCGTCTTCATTTGAGAACGACACCTCTCGTTTAGTAGGATGGATATTGACATCCAAGTTATCCGGTTTGATTTCCAAACGTAGGTAGTAAAATGGATGACTACCCTTGGGCAAGAAGAATTGAAACATTGCGTTGACTGCTTTTTTCAACGGTTCACATTCGACCAATCTATGGTTGATGAAGAAAATAGGCTGGATCTTCTTCTTGTTGTTATAGTTTGCATTAGTCAAACAACCACTAAAACTCAACAACCCAAGCCCTTCATCTTTTATTTCTGGCACGTTGAGCAACTCGTTGGCAATTGCCGATCCATACACCATTCTGATTCTTTCCTTAATTGGCAAGTTTGGTCGCGTGTGTAGTTGTTGCAACGGGTCGCCGTGTTTCTTACAGCTGAACCCAACTCCATCACAGTGTACAGCATACCTTCCGACAACATCCAAGATCTTGCCAAACTCATCATTCTTGGACTTGAACCCACGCAATCTTGAAGGGATGTTGTAGAATAAATCTTCGACATTAATCTGAGTTCCAACTTTACCTGCCGCCGGACGTGGATCAGTCTTCCCTGTGCCTGGTCTGAAATTCGAACCACACAACTTCCCGTTCATATAGAATGCCTTGTATGCCAAATCTGATCCTTCTTGTTTCGTGACCACTGACAACCTTGATATGTGGGAAATACTCGCAAGCGCCTCACCCCTAAACCCGTAGGTGGCGATGCTTTCCAAATCCTCGAACTTTGTTAATTTCGACGTGGCAAACCTCTCACATAGCAAAGGTAAATCGGCTTTATTTATCCCATGCCCATTGTCCGTGATCTGTAACAACTTCAACCCGCCATCCTTCACAAGGATATCAACCATGGTCGCCTTTGCATCGATCGAGTTCTCCAACATTTCTTTCAACGCGTTCGCGGGCTGGATGATGATCTCACCAGCTGCAATCAAGTTAATCACGGAGTCATCGAGCTTCTTGATCGTTCTTGTATCTTCTGGTTCTGTCATGGTTCAGTAGGTGTGTTGCAAGAATCGGGGTTGTCTAAACTCCAGACAAAAAAAGGATAGCAACCACGCGTCTTGTACGCATCCATAAAAAAGGGCTCGCCAAAAATTTTCTGCCCCTATCATCAGCAACAACAACCACCACCATCATGCTGGCCACACAGAGAGTGAGGAAATATTCCAAGCAAGAACAGATCGAAGACTACGAGAAGCTTCGTCAGCGGATCAAGAACCATTTCAACGATGCCATGAAAGGGAATGGTTTAGCCATGCTGGTTGGCTACATTGACGAGATTTCCGACTTGTACACCCGTGTCCAGACCCAGAAAGTCAAGGATACGAAGGTGCATTTGGAAGATTCTGAAGTATTCAAAGAAGTGTCTGACTTTGCTGCTTTGAGTATCAGGAACCACAATTTTGGTGACCTGGAGGTGTCCCTTGACGAAAGAGGGTTCTTCAAGTGTTTGCAGAGATACTCCGTCACGGACGAGAGTTTCCTAACGAATGATGATCTCGATATGGACAATTATCAGGAGGACGAAGAGGACTATGACGATGGGAGTTCTGCGAGCCAGGAGCACAATTTCAACAAGACGAACTGGTTGAAGCTCGGGATACTATATCATCAGGTGAGTAAGAAGGCGATCCTGGTTGATTTCTTGAACGGGCCGTTGAAGACTGAGAAGAGAAAGGTTACGAGAACGAGGATCATCGATGATACCAAGGGGAAGTCGACGTCGACTACTGCGAGACAGGTGCAGGCTAGTGATATTTCGGGGAATGAGGAACAAAACACGGCGAATATGGTCAAGTCGGTGTACCGTATATACATTGAGAAGGATGATGGACAGGGAGTGAACTTGTTCAAATTCTTCATCAACCCGTATTCGTTTGGGCAGAGTGTGGAGAACCTATTCTATACGAGTTTCCTTGTCAAAGATGGAAGATTAAAGTTGTACACGGACAAGAATGGTATTCCTTGCATTGAAAGGGTCACAAGCCAGGAAATCAGACAGGCTCAGGAAGAGAACCACAAGATTATGTCGACGCATAACATTGCAACTTTCAACTACGCAGCATGGAGGAAGTATGTGGAGTTGTACGATATACATGATGCGTTCTTGGGACACCGTAACGAACCAGAAGATCAGATGCCGCCAGAAGATATCATTGAAGACGACGATGACGAAGTCATCCCAGCTGTGGCGGAGAGAAGACGGTCTGAAGTCTCAGAAGAAGAATCCATTACAGACTTCGAGTCCGAGTGATCATATATATACATGCTCTATATTCCGTTTTCAGTCTAATGTATTATTTACAAATTCTATTATACTCCTCATCCTCTACCTTCACCCATCCGTCAACGTCAAGTAAGTTATTCAAAGGCCATTTTCTAATCGGCAAAAACGCAAGATCGGTCTTTAATCTCAACTTTTCGAAAATCTCAATACCGGCCGCACCAATCATGATGGCATTATCCGTGCACAATGACAAATCCGGGAAGTGGAAATTGACCTTATCCACGGCGAGTTCTTCTAGTTTCAAGTCCTGCAGTAGCTTCTCACGGAGTCTCCTATTGGCCGCCACCCCGCCGGAACATATGAAATCTTTGACGCCAATGACTGCGCCGTCGCTGTTTCTGTTCGAGATCCCGTGTTTTTTAAATGCAACGTTGATTCGGTCTATTATGTGGTCAAACACCAACTCCTGTGTCTTGAATGCAATGAACCGTTTGGTTTTCTCGTCAAGAGTGTCACCTCCTGTGTAGTACCGCGTTTTGTACTGCTGGATGTTGCTCAAGAAATGGGCAAATGCAAACTTTATATCCTCTAGGTTTGAATATTTGGGAGACCCAAACGGTAGGTTTGCTCTGAAATTGAAATCATTCGCCTCTCTCGTGTCAACTCTGATATTATGAAACTCTTCCTTTTCCTCACCCGGTATGGCAGCGATATACTTCTCCAACTCCTTACCCAACATGTTCCCATACATCCCGAGCTCACGGGCACACTTATCCAACGAATCACCCACGGCTATATCACTTACATTCACAAGGATCTCATGTTCCGTCAACGACTTCAGCAATACTAGCATCGTGTGACCCCCGCTGCACAACAAACTCAAAAACGGGTACTGTGGGGGAGCAGAGTTTGGCTGTTCCTTTTTCGGCAAGTTCGCCGTGAGCAAATGGCCCAACATGTGATGAACGCCAATCAACGGCACGTCCCACGCCACAGCCAACCCTTTGGCGAACTCAGTCGAGGCGCTGAGGGACCCAGCCATGCCCGGACCTCGCGTCACACAAAGTAGATCGGGCGGGGTACGGGCGGATATCCCGTGCTTGGTGCAGAACTCCTTGACCATGTTGGCCACGGTAGCCATGTGGTAGTTGTACGCCGCTACAGGCATGATCCCGCCAGCGTCTGCTGAGTGAAGGGTCCTTTTGAACTGGTCGATAATCTTTGGTTGTCGATCCGATGGGGATTTTTCAAGGAGGGCAACGCAAGAGTCGTCACAGGAGGACTCGATGGCCATGACGCGGTAGTTTCGTAGGGAGTGGAGGAGAGGGGTTAGGGGTGGTCGACATAGTGGTCTTATACGGTGTAGTAGAATCATGTCATAGTATAGGACAAGCTGCTAAGAGAAAGATAATGTAAGCGAAATTTTTTCTCTCTGCATCGCTTCTTTTAACGCCGGTTAAGAGATGGGTGTGGGATGGAGAAGAGGGAGTCTGGGTGGATTGCCGGGAGAGTTAATCAAATAGGAGGGAGTTGGGGGCAACTGGTCCGATCTACACTTGGGCTGGACTCTATACAATCGTCTTCTACCACACCCTGCTGTTACCTCCGGGCCCCATCTGTTGTCTCGAGCGGTGTGTCCAAGGTTTTCTGTTTTTTTTTTTGCAACGATGCCTTCATACAAAATGGAACGAAGTAACCACCAAAAATCTAACGAATGAAAAAGCGACAGAAAAAAATTTAGCTTGAGTGTGTGGGCAGCCACTACGAACACATTTTTCATTACCCACCTAACGCCCATTCCTTCATTATCCCCACTGTACTTGTCTGGCTTGTTTTATTTCGAAGATCAACATTGTTAATTTCGCTGTAAATTCCAATCTGAGTCCCAGGAACTTTTCAATTTCCAGCTGTGCATTATTTTTTTTCTTTCGTCCTTCCTTCACGAAGCTTGTTTTTTGTTTTCAATCATATCACTGCCCTGATTCTCCGATATACCAAATAACATTTATGCCCCTAAAGGATACGTTAGGACTAAGATAAACTACTCGATACACTCCACTATATTTATATGTCACAATCATTCACATCTTCAACCATACCCCTAACGTTTGAGCCCCATGACCATCACAAAGACGGCAAGACTCATCATCGGAAAAGCAAGCCTCCTCCGACCAACCACGATGAGGAGAACCACGGGGAAGAGAAGGCGCAGCCAATTTGGCAGTGCATGTTGGCAGGTGGGTTCGGGGGTGTAGTGGGTGACAGCGCCATGCACTCTTTGGACACCGTCAAGACCAGACAACAAGGGTTGTCACATAACCCGAAGTACAAAAACATGATCCCGGCATATAAAACGATACTAAAAGAAGAAGGATTCTTCCGAGGATTGTACGGTGGGTATTCCCCCGCTGTCTTGGGGTCTTTCCCTTCAACAGCTGCCTTTTTCGGGGCATACGAGTTTTCTAAGAGGAAGATGATTAATGACTGGCATATAAATGACACATTAGCTTATTTCATTGCGGGAGTGCTAGGCGATTTGGCATCCAGTGTGTTTTACGTTCCGTCCGAGGTGTTGAAAACGAGGTTGCAGTTACAAGGAAGGTATAACAATCCATACACCAAGGAATGTGGGTATAATTATAGAGGATTGTGGAACGCCATTGTCACGATATACAAGACAGAGGGCCCAAGAACTTTTGTGTTTGGGTATAAGGAGACGTTGTTTAGAGATTTGCCATTCAGTGCGTTGCAGTTTTCATTTTACGAGACGTTCCGTCGTTGGGCCATTTACTCAAACGGGGGATCAGATGACTTGCCTATAGCCGTGGAACTAGGAACGGGTGCCGCTGCTGGTGGTTTAGCCGGGGTGTTGACCACGCCTCTTGATGTGATCAAGACGCGTATCCAGACGGCCATGAACACCGCGGAGTTAAGGAGTTCAATCTCAGACAAGCACACGATCACAAACCCCGTTGTCAGGTTGCTTAATAGAAATGCCACGTTGAAAGCATTGGTGTCGATATACAAACACGAGGGTATACTAGGAGCCTTCTCTGGGGTGGGGCCGCGATTTATCTGGACGGGTATACAAAGTTCCATTATGCTTTTGCTATATCAGATGGCCCTCAAACAATTGGATGCACTTTCGGGGGACGCTAATAATGGCGACAAGAAACTAGAGTCATAGAAACACATGTACATATAGAGAATCTCATATTTGAAACTTTAATAGATTTATCATTTTTCATTCATTCTCCGAACGGGGTGGTTTTGTTGGGATCATACCATATCTCACATTTCTACATTCATTTTGCAGTCGAAAAGTGTGTATACTGTAGGGGCGATACTGACATATCACATGGATGTGAAAAATAAAAGAGTAGTGGGTGTTTAATAACGGTGCGGAGTGCCTGCGATTGTTTAGTGCGACCCCGCAAGTCAAACAGGACTTGAGCCGAGCTGAATGAGAACAATTCCACAGAAGGGAATAGCAGCCCTCAATCAAAAGTGCGACATATAAATAGTGGAAAGCGCCTTGATCAATCTCCGTTTTTTCCTTTCTATCCGGCTAACAACTAATACCTCTACTTGAAACAACAACTACTACTACAATGCCAAACACTTTGGATCAGAACTACCTCAAGAAAAGCGTCTGGAAACCAGATATCTTTGCTGGTAAAGTCATTTTCATCACTGGTGGTGCCGGTACCATCTGTCGTGTGCAAGCAGAAGCCATGGTCTTGTTGGGTGCCAATGCTGCCATCATTGGTAGAAACGTCGAAAAGACTGAAGAAGCCGCTAAGGAGATTGCTTCCTTGAGACCAGGAGCCAAGGTCATTGGCATTGGTGCCGTTGACGTGCGTAAGATCCAAACTATCAAGGACGCCGTTGACAGAACTGTTGCCGAGTTGGGCAGAATCGACTATGTCATTGCTGGTGCCGCTGGTAACTTCATTTGTGACTTCAACCACTTGTCTGCCAACGCCTTCAAGTCGGTGATTGACATTGATTTGTTGGGTTCTTTCAACACTGTCAAGGTTACGTTTGACCAATTGAGAAAGAACAAGGGTGCCGTGTTGTTTGTCAGTGCCACTTTGCATTACACTGGTGTCCCAATGCAATCCCACGTCGGTGCTGCCAAGTCTGGTGTTGATGCCTTGAGCAACGCCCTTGCTGTTGAATTGGGTCCATTGGGCATCAGACTCAACTGTATTGCCCCAGGTGCTATTGCTGGTACTGAAGGTATGCTGAGATTGGCCCCACCTTCTGACACGCCATTGGAGAAGAAGATTCCATTGCAGAGACAAGGTACTACTGAGGACATTGCTGACGCCACTGTGTTTTTGTTCTCGCCAGCTTCCTCCTACATTACTGGTGATGTTTTGGTTGTTGACGGTGCCATGTGGCAGACTGGTGGAGGTATTCTTAACGACTTCTACCCAGACATCATTGTTCACCAGAACGCCGACCCAGAGGGTAAGTTGTAGGCGATGATGTATAGATTACATAGGTTTCGTTATGATGAATTGAAGCTTGGATCTTGCTGTTTGATTTTTTTTCTTGTTTGTATGCAGAGTGATGTTGTATGACGTAGGCACGGGTGGGCGATCTGTGTGGTGAGAAATCTCAAAATATTCTGTTGATGTTTGACAACGCGCAGCACGCGCAGCTCAGGGAAAGGGGCCAGTCACTCGCACCCTCTCTCGCCATAAACATACTACCACCGCGCCTTCGTCCCCTCCCGCGACCCGTGTGAAACAATATAATACTGGCTAGGAAAAAATAGCAGACGACGACACACAAGAAAGAAACACAGCAAAAAAAAAATAGTTCATGATCTCGTTTCACACTCTCACTCTTTTTTTTTGTTTATTTACCCAACCACTTCGTACTTTGCTGCTCAAATAGAAAGGAAAAAACTCCCACCATTACTCTCCCAACACACTCCCTTTATCAAAGTATGACCGACAGATTTGGAAGACAAAAGTCCCAGAGATGGGTCAATTCGGTGCCCACCTACGGAGACTGGGGCGATGACGAATATGGCTACGACGATGACGAAGCATACGACTACCAGGGCGATGATCACGAACAGCAACCACACGAGCAACAGAAGAAACTCACACCGCAGAGATTCGAACTACCAAGCAACCACGTTCCTCCCCTCCCAGTGGTTGATATCGAAGACTACCAGGATAGATCGCATGACACTAACACTGCTACCGCAGCCACGGCTCCTGCTCCTGCTCCTGCTCCTCCTCCCCCAGCACAAGCTCCACATTTCGAACAACCCCCTAGCAACTTGGTTTTGTCAACCGACAAAGACAGGCAAATTGGGACATCCGACAGCGAAGACGAAATCCAGCCAATCCAACTGAAGAGGAACTCATTCTATGAGCCAGAAGCAAACGACACTGACGAACTTGCGTACTCTGCAGAGAACCCACATCCCCTTTCGTCATTGGGCCAGCCAGGCTTGCGATTATCGATATACAGAAAGGATATAAAGAGCGAAGAACAGGTGTTTGACGGTATAGCGGATGGTTATCAGGATGATGCAGATTCTATTGGCGACGACGCAGAGTTCAGATCGGTAAATCCATCCCCAGATACCCGAACCTTGCAGACAAATGGAGTTAACAATACACCCAGTGAGGTTCCAGCACCTCCTCCTCCACCACCTAATTTGGTTCTTTCGGTTGATAAGCAAAATGGTGTTTATTCTGACAGCAGTGATGACGATATGAATTATAGTGACGATGTCCGCTCAGAGGTGGGGTTCAACGAGACTGTAGACAAGTTTCAGAAATCCTCATCGAAATCTACATCAAACACTCCTACGATTGATACGAGAAACACCAAACAAGCTTTCCAGGAAACAGAAGTGCCACATCAAAGTTTTGAACCACCAACACCAACGTATAGCTACTCACACCAAGGAAGTGTTCCACCAGAAAGTCCATCAGTTGCATCAGAAACAAGTTTTAATTCTGAATACTCCTACCAAAAGGAACCTACGTCTTTGCGTTTAGCTACCCATCAAGAAGCTGCCGAACTCCAAGAACGAGACCAAGAACAAATGCAACCAGTTGCCACGAATAAACTTGAGCCAATTGAGACAGCCACTAAGCTGGAACCACCACAGCCACTACAGCCACCACAGCCACCACAACCACCACAACCAGGTTTGGTTTTATCGGTAGACAAGCAAAAGTTTGATGACAGTGGCGATGATGGTGATGACTGGGGTTACCACAGTCAAAACTCTAGCAACGATGAAGAGGTTGATGGGGGATTGAATACTCCACGTGATTCACACGCAGATATTGATTCATTTATCAACGAGTTGAACAATTCATCACAAGGAGATAGGTCTGGTGATAAATCCAGTGAGATATTACCACCATTGGATCATGATGTCTCGTTGCCCGATTTTGAAAACACATCTTTCAGCAAGTACGATGAAGAGAAGCACGAACAAGCACTCAATAATGGATACCACGCTGAGGATGATGACGATGATGACTTTGCTTTCCCAATCAAACCGTTGTCTATTTCTCAACAGAAAGAAGCACATGACGACTATTTGAGTTCATTATCTGGCAGAAGACAATCGGTGAGAAAGCCTCCCAGACAATCGATGGTGTTTTCTGATGATTTCGAAGGTATTGTTGGAGGATACGCCGATTCCATACAAGAAAACGAGCAAGAGGAGACACTCCAAGTCCACGACGATGGCATTCAAATTGAAGAGCCAAGTGAAAATGGATCCAGAAAGGAGAGCTTCGACTTGGCTCCACCAGAGTTACACCCAGTGCTTTCTTCTGGTTCGTTATCTACTGGAAAATTCTCGATGGATACCAATTCTCAAAGACTATCCATGGATGTGGGCTCTCAAAGATTGTCAACGGATAATACTTCCCAAAGACCAATTGACGGAGCAGATGAGTTCATGCCCAAAGATGTTCGTGACTCAAGAAGGATTTCCACGCTGAGTAATGCTACTTTCAACTTGGGAGGTTGGACGCCTAACACTGATAGGTTCCGTAACCAGTTTATCAACGATAATGACAGCGAATCGATCAACTATAATCCTGAAAAGTCTACATACGACAATTTCTCCAAGGTGAGAAACACTGGTTCTTCTGGTTTGGCTGAAGAGATTTCCAACTCGAGTTCCTTGTCGGTGCCAGAAACTATTGATGCCGGAATGCCAAGTATTCAAGAAGACCCAACGAGCGATGATGAGCATGATACCAGTAACAACGACAACGAGGAAAGTGATAAAGTGGAGGAGTTCCATGGCGATTCCCAATCCATCAACCCAGCATACACCATGTCGTCATTCAATGATTCTGTATTGGCTGACCACATTTATCAGAAACCGTTATTCCGCGAAGAGAGGTTGACTCCTGCAGCTTCCAAAGACGACTTGTTACCTCAAAAGTATCAAAGCTTGATACCGACAGACGCAAGAAAAGCATCAGATAGCTCCGAAACCACTGAGAGAAACAGGTCCACTTCTACATCTACGGTCAAGACCGACGCCACTGTCCACGTTCTTCCAAAGATTTCATCACCACCATCAACAATCACGCCAGGAAAGTATCCAATTTCCGACTGGAAGAGCATAGTCACGATTTCACAACCGTGTGACAGAATCACTGCGTTCAAGCAGGCTTTGTTACGAGAACAAGAGTACGATTCGGGAATCAAAACGTGGTTGAACTATGCATTAAAGCAAGAGCCTACGATGAACTCGCACTTGCTGATTGGTAGAGTTGCTTCGCAGGCATACCAAAATGCTCCGCATAATGATCTTAGGCGACACGCTTCACTTCGTACTAAGGTCAACCTTGTGAAAGATAAGGTTGAAGGGACAACAGGGTCGTTGGGCAAAACTACGGGGTCTTTTGGTAAGAAGTTGTTCAACCGTAGCAAGAAATTCATCAAGTCCACTACAGGTGATAAATAGATCTAATATGTCATACACACAGAGAGAGATATATCAAGATATACGTGACGTTTAATAACATTCAATTAAGCACAAAACTATTACCTGTCTAATTCTTGTAACGATCACTGAATGGGTCTGACTTGTGCGCGTACCCAGCAACAGGCTGGTACCCGTCACTTCTCGTGTAGCTATACTCCGAGGGCGACGACACGGATCTATTGTAACCTGGGTACGCCGACAGCGGAGGAGGCTGAGGCTGGTAGGCATACCTCTGGTCGTACTGAGGCAGGTACATATTTGGGTTGACGTAAGTCTGGGGTGGTTTTTCATAAACGACCGTTGTCTGGCCGTTATTATTTCCACGACAGCAGCAACAGCAGCATGCCTCGATGCACTTGGCGCCCATGAACAAGCACTGGAAGATGGTGGTGAGGATCCAGATCACGAGAAACCCGGCGAGAACACACCCAATTATAAATATCACCTTGCAGCCCGTGTTCGCCATGCAGGTGTCGAAGCTCCGGAAGGAGTTGGCGAAGGAATTGACTGAGTTGCTGGTGTTGGAGACCGTGTCAACAATGTCTCTTTTGAATTCGTAAAGTAACATGATGATGATGGTGGTGGGTTGGATAAAGAAAGAAAAGGGAGGGAGGGAGGGAGGAAAGAAAGAAGTCGTAGGGTGGGAATGTGGGAATTATTATGTAGTGACAAGATCAGTGGATATTAAATATAGAATTCATTTTATTTTGTCTCCTTTTCCTAGTCACTCTAACCAGCAGAAGGAGGTGGCAGTATTAATTTTTTCGTAACACTGCCCCTTCGTAAATCAGATTGATATGAGAAAAAGCAATGAGTGAGAAAGGAGGCTCAAGCAGGAGGTTTACATATTTCTTAATTCAGAGCCACTAGGCATTCTATAAATAGACCCACTACTTGCCTTGTTTTCTCCCTCCATCACCCATCAACTATCCTTTCCTTGTTCATCATTGGTCCTCCTAGTTCTGTGCTCGATATTAGAGCTTCCTTTGCCGCAGGGTGTGAAAAAGAAAAAAAACGCGTCACTTTGAGAATTAAGATTTTTGAAACATTCTCACGGTTAGGTCATTGTGCAGTAGTCAATCTTCTTGGTCTTTAGACGATGATTGGATTTGGGTCTAGCAGATGAAGGTTACATCCGTGGAGAGCTCTGTGGCTCCATCACTTTGATGATCTGCCTGTTGGTGTGGGTGTGTGGGTGTTCCTCCTTTTTCTTGATATTTTCTTGTGGTTTCTCTTAGCAACATCGGGGTGTTCTTGGACATGCCCTACCAAATTATGACGAAATTCCTGATCCGCATACCCAGACTTGTGGAGGTAATCCTAATGTGATTCCATGAGCCATGTGGCCTTTCATTTGACATCGCCGGGTTTTTCGAGACCAACAAACGGTCAACCAATCGGATACATGTCTGAGTCGCAAGAATGGTTTAGTGGTAAAATCCAACGTTGCCATCGTTGGGCCCCGGGTTCGATTCCCGGTTCTTGCAATCCTTACTCAGGAACGTTGGTATAGTGGTAGAACATCAGCCTTCCAAGCTGAGGACACGGGTTCGATTCCCGTACGTTTCATATTTTTTTGTCAATCGAAATATTATGTATAACGCATATTATACACACCTAGATCAAACATTTTGCTCTTTCTAAAGCATCGAGGTTGGTAACGTAACAGTAGATGTTGTTGTAGCAGACAGAACTGACGTTCTGGCCAGATGGATCAGTACAGTTGGTCGTGTAAGGACTGAATCTGTAGTAGTAGTTGGTATACATCTGGTTGTACTCGATGTTGGAACTGTCGTTCAACTTTGGAATCACGACGTCGTTCCAGAAGGTGGCGTTGAGAGGGGCATCCTTGGGCCATTGTTGGTCTGGATCGTAGACATCACGGGCGGAGTATTCAAACAACCATTCTGGTTCGGCACCGTCGTTGATGAACGTCTCGTTCAACGGGGTGTAGTAGTTGAATGACTCAAAGATGTTGAAACTCTCGTCCTCGACCTCGTAGTAACGGAAGGATGGGTTGTAGTATCTCCATGGTGTGACCGACTGGACAACCCACGCACCAACGATTGGCTCCTTGCCAGTGGAGTTGGTTTCTGGAGAATAGGCAACAATGAACTCGTCAACGTGGGTGTGGCCGTAGAAAATGTTGGCAATGGTGTATGGAGCAAATCTTTGCACGATCTTCTGGAAGATACGCGATGGGATAGCCGCAGCGTCGGCACCATTTGGTGGCACATGTGCCATGATCCAGACTCTTTGGCCCTTGGATTCACTATCGAGTAATTCACTCACCAAAAATTCCCATTGACCGAAAAGATCTGGCTCGATAGTGGCATTCAAGTACCCCCAGGTGTTGGAACTGTAGTAGGTGTTGGAGTTGAGGGCAATGACCTTCAAGCCACGGTCGGTGGTGTAAGCAAACCCAGAGTAGTGGTCCTTGAGTTCTTGCGAGCGACTTTCATTGAACCAACCATTTCCAATCCAGAGATCAACCATCTCGTCAACATTCCATGAGTAAGTGTTGTTGTAGTCCAACTGCAACGGAGCCAACAACAGGTATGGTGTGGCATCATGATTACCAAGTGAAGGAAGAACGGGGATATCACCAAGGTATTCCTTGATAATCTTGAAACCTCTGGTCTCTTCTTCCTTGGTGAACTCTGGTGTACACTGATAGGTCTGGTGATCAACCAAATCAGCTGTAAAGACGGCAAACTCGAAATTCAAGTCCTGGTGCATCTTACCCATCTGGATCAACGAGTTGTTGAGCAATGTCTCTGGCGAGTCAGTCAAATACCCACCAAATACGGTGGCCGGCAGGTAGCTGTAGCTCCAACCTTTGTATTTGGGATAGTCGTAGTAGTCACCCTTGATGTACTGCACACCTTCGTAGTGGGCGTCCGGGTAGAACGAGAACTTGAAGTCGTCAACCGCTAAATTGGGGTTTTCTTGGGCATAGTAGTCCGTGAAGTTGTAGTGTGGTGGGATCAAGGTCTTGTTGTATGACTCGGGGAACCCACAACTCATTTGGTTACACAGACTCTCGGTACCCACTCCGTATCTGATCTGGACATGCAAATCACTGAGGTGCAACACGTTGAATCTGGACCTGTTGGAGTTGGAGTAGACTGGTTCGTAGTAGTGCTCAGGCTGCTTCTCGGGCCACCAATTGTCCACTTCAAAGGAATCCACAATGGATTCGACGTCTGGAAGATCACACGCACCGCCTTTATAGTAGCAATAGTAGTCCAATTCAACGTCGTTGGACACATTCAAGAGTTTTATAAAGTGCAAGAAGTCGTTGTCGTAGAAATTGACCACGTACTGTGAAGCAATACCAGCGTCGTAGTCATTGTTGAACTTGGGTTGGTCGTTGTACTGCGTGGCAACAAAGAATTCCTTAAGCGTACAATGGTCCTTGGTGTACGGGGTAATAGTACAGTCTTTGTACAACATCAATGCTGTCAAGTGGGCGTGCTCTGGTTCCTTATTGATCAAGTCTTGCGCAAATCTAAGTCTCGTCTTGCACTGGGTACAGTTAGACAGATTGCCCTTGGCAACTTGCAAATCATGCAACTTCTCCAAGATGTAGTGGTATTGGTCTCTTGGAAGGGCATCGAAAACAGTATCCATTAAATCGGTATCTCTCTTGAACAACGCCTGGGCACTGAGCTGTGGCACACCAGGGATAACATGGGCAGCTGTCACAAAGACAAAACTCAAGAATAGCAAAAGGTAGTTGAACTTCATTCTTTGGTTGTTTCTTGGTTGCAAACGGGACTTTCTTTTGCGACTAGTTTTTTTTGTGAAAAACAATGGAAACACCCTTCATGATATAAATACTCCAGTTCTTCTCCCCATATGTCCAACACACGTGCTAGCTTCAATCCATCGGGCCACTCAATTAGCTTGATTCCTCAATTGGAGCGCTCGACACAAATGTGGAATATTGTTGGATGCATCTAACCTTTCACCCCATTGTTCACTTTATCAGAGAGCCTGTTCCGTGTAATCAAATCATTTCAGTTTATTTTGCATGAACGTGGGCCATATTTATACGATTAATACCAATTGGGTTTCGGCTGGGATACCGTTTCAGGAACTTAGCGTCGGTAAACGTATGCTGATGTTGTCAAAACGATCAATAGAGCTCGTTCGGAGCAAACGGGTCCGAGAGCTGTCACTGTGCCTTTTGCAGCCTAAATTAAGACTGATGGGAATTGTTACACAATGCAAAGCGTGGTCTCCCAGAGTCAACCTTATATCTGTGGGGGCATTATACCGTGATGTGTGTCTTGGCGGGTGGTATCCCTCGTAGCATAAAAGACAGAACGGAATTGAAAAAAAAAATTGTTGGCGTGGAGATTATAGGGGGGTTTGTCAAACAATGGTCTACTTGTGCAAGTGACATATCGGGATGTACAAATCAACAATGGACTTAAGAGTTGGCACGGGTAAGGGGGGCAAATCTTAAAATGCAAAAAATCGTCTCATCAAACCGATGTCATAACGGAAAAAGAGCGCGGAATTGGATGCCTGAGATGGATTAGGGGCGTGATGACGAGCTACATCATCCCACAGAACCTAAACCTCCCATTATTGTTACGGGAACAATATAAAGAGACAATTCGGAAGAAACGTGGTATTGGCAAAAAAATTAATTACTGATTCGCTTATGCTCCCCTGGGCCTCTCCATAGTTGCTACTATCTGAGTGTGATCGGTCTAGGATGCGCCTCATCGTCCAATTATTCTTTTTACACGTTTATTACAAAATATCATTCTCTTACTTACATCTACTCCTCAACAACAGCACGGTGGATCACGTTATATGGCGCAGTGAATCCGGTGTGGATTTGGAATTGTCTGTCACCCTGGTTGACCAACATCTCAACACCAGGAATGACTCTCCAGTGGTACTTCTCTTCAGCAATCTTCATCATAGGCGTCACTCTTGGCTTGTAGCTGGCTTCCAATAAAGTAGGTTTGAAGCCATTACCTTGCTTTTCACCACTGGCCAAAATCTTTTCCACTTTTTGCAACAAGCTGTCGTCCAAGGGCTTATCGGCAGGAACACACGACACGGCTAATGCAACTGATTGTGCTTGGTTTGCTTGCTCTGCGGTCTCCAAAACTTCAAGATTGTATTCCTTAGGGAAGGAGTCCTTGATTTCGTTCAACTTGGAAGTGGTACGGTTGGCCAAGTAGATCTTGTTGCAACCCATTTGGTGCAAGGCGTAGATAGCAGCTCTGGAAGTACCACCAGCACCAATGACCAACCCATTGACACGGGGGTTTGGTGGCACGCCGGCTCTGACAAACGACTGAGTAATGCCAACCCAGTCGGTGTTATCACCAAAGTAGCCGCCTTCAATCGGTACCAAAGTATTGACAGCTCCGATTTTTTGTGCAGCATCCGACAATTTGGTGGCGTACTTCATGATGTCTAATTTCAATGGCATGGTAATAGCCAAACCTCCAAAGTCTGGTTTGTCGATTAACTCCTTGTAGACTTGGTCAACGTCAGTGGATTCGAATCTATCAAAGGTAAATGGCAAGTTCAATGCCTTGTATGCAGCATTGTGCAAGTTTGGCGATCTGGAGTGGGCTATTGGAGAACCAATGACCCAAAACTTCTTAGCGGTCAACCCACCAATCTCATAAAAGAGCTGGTTGATTTCTTTGACTGTCAACAACCCATCTTCATTTGGAAGCGATTCCTGCGTGATTGGAGTAAAGATGGTGTTCAAAACTCGAGACAATTTACCTTGAGCACCCAAGTTAACAGCAATCAATGGCTTCAACTTGCTTTGTTCTCTGAACGATTCCAAAGCTAAGTTGTCTTGAAGCGACGAGGCTCTTCCGACCAACTTAACGAGATCAGCATTGATAGAAACACCTTGGTTGTACTTGTTGTTCCATTCAACATTGTCCCATCTCAATTTACCAGTAATATCACTGAATGAGGCAATAGGTCTCGTGAATCCTTTCCTGCTGACTATTTCTTCAATGATTTCAACAGGAGAAATCAATTCGAGATCAATAAAGGCAACACCTAACTTGACGCCAAGCAACAACAAACTTCTCAATTCGTCAACCTTGCTGTTTGGGAACTTACCACCTTGGGATTCGGTTCTGATAGTGTAGATGATTGGCAAATCGATGTGCTTTCTGATAACGGCAATCTGATCGGCAATAAATGAAGCAGATGTCTCTTTTAACAAGTCAACTCTCAATTCAACTGCATCAGCTCCAACCGCAAGGTCTTCTAATTGAGCAGCAATGGCGTTCAAGTCCGGAACAGTCAACGCAAGAGCAGCAGATCTGCCACTTGGGATAGAAGCTCTTTCAGTACCAGTTATGATTTTGATGAAGTTGACGAAAGATTTTCTCAAGTGATCAAACTCTTCTTCAGTGTTGCAGTGGCTCGAGTAGAAATGGTAATTGGAACAATCGTCGTACCATTGTTCTCTTCTCAACCAAACTTCTTTGACTTCACTGGTGTAAGCTGGTCTGGTAGTATCAGCAGACAAGAACGTCACAGTTTCTTCCAAGTCACGGTGCAAGTGCAAGACAATACCACCAGCGGTGACGTAGTCTTTCAATCTTTGTCTGTTTTCAGCACCCTCAACGATACCACCACCAGTTGAAAGAACGTAGCCCTTGGAGAATTCAGCGAAACATTCCTTAGCAATAGCGGCTTCCTTTTCACGGAAGTATTCCCAGCCTTTGTCTTTGATCAACGACTTAATGTCGGTACCCACTTTTCCTTCCAAGTAGACATCCATATCCAAGGACTTGAATCCCATGAATGAAGCCAACCATTCGGATAACGTAGATTTGCCGGTACCTCTCATACCGATAATGATGATACTCTTATCAGAAGCTCCGTGGCCCTCTCTGTCTGTACCAAAAGGTGGTTCATAACCGTCAAGCTCAGCATTGAACTTGGAATGCAAAACATCCCACCAGCCTGGCCAGGTCTTACCAGTAGTGGATCTTTCCAAAATCAAAACTGGCTCTTTGCATAATCCAGCCAATAAGGAGAATGACATGGCAACTCTGTGATCGTCATAAGAGCAAACACCTCTTTTCTCGATAGAGGGAGTCTTCAACTCATCAATGTCGATACCGTGGATTTCAATGCCATCTGGCAACTCATCCGCCTTGACACCAAACTTGGCCAATTCAGTAATCATAGCTTCAATTCTGTTACATTCCTTGACTCTTTGGTTGGCAATACCGGTGATGGTAGTTGACGAATCACCCTTGGCCACAGCGGCAACAACAGAGGCGGTCAAGAAGGCGTCAGTCATTGGTTCCATATCAACGTGAGGCAATGGTTTCAATTGGCCCCTTGGTGGACCAGTGACAGTGGTGGAAGTAGCTGTTTGTTCGACTTTACACCCCATTGGCTTCAACACATCGACGGCAAATCTGGCGTCACCTTGCAATGAAGAAGAACCGATGTTTGGCACAGTACATGAAGTTCCAGTCATAGCAGCAAAGGCCAAAGGATAGGTGGCTGAAGAAGCGTCCGACTCAATGACGTATTCATTTGGGTTCTTGTAGGTACCCTTTGGAATGTGGTAAGTGTATTCTTCAGTGGTTGATTTGGTGACTTCAATACCGAAAGATTTCATCATGGCACATGTCATGTCGATGTACAATTGGGAAATTGGCTTGCCGCCAACCAATGCTAAAGTGACTGGTTCTTTGGCATATGGGGCACACATCAAGATGGAGGAAACATATTGAGATGAGATGGTAGCAGCCAACTCAATTCTGCCACCTTTCAATCCATTACCAGCAGCAATCTTCAAAGGCAATGAACCTTCTTTGTTCAAGTATTGCACTTCTGAGCCATTAGATCTCAACGCATCAACCAATGGACCAATTGGTCTTTCTTGCATTCTGGCGTTACCAGTCAACACGACGTGGCTGTTGGTGGAGGATTTTCCAACCAATGAAGCAACAGTGGTCAAGAATCTGGAAGCAGTACCGGCATTGCCCAAATACAATTCTTCATCACAAGTGACTAACTCACCGCCATTACCTTTAACCACGATGGTTTCACCGTTGTCTTCAGTAGAAATTTCAGCACCTTTGAGAGCTGCAACAGCAGCCAACATGTGTTTCGTGTCATCGGAGTGCAACAAGTTCTTGATGCGCACGGTACCGGTACCCAAAGCAGCCAAGATTAATGCTCTGTTGGAAATCGATTTGGAACCAGGTGGAATGATTGTGCTTTCTTTTGGTGGGTTGGTAAATGGACGCACCAACACTTCGTCAGTCAACACAAAAGTCAAATCTTCTTTAGGGATTTGGTGTGCTTTCAATTGGTAACATTTGCCAATTCTTTCCAAGATGACACTTCTTATTTTACTACCATCGTTCTTCTTGTCAATGGACATCTTCTTCAATAAAAGGTCTATTTCAATGTTGTGACGTTTTGGACCAACTCTTTGCAAAAACTCTTTGTCGTCGATAGTGACGGGTAATCCGTAAGCAACGAGACATTTGGTCAATCTGGCGACGGCGACAGGTGGTAAAACTCCCCAGTATCTAGCCAACTCGGCTTCCTTGATCATACCGATGGAAACACACTCACCGTGCAAAGCTTCAGGGGTGACAATAGCCTCGATGGCGTGACCAATGGTGTGACCGAAATTAAGCAAGTTTCTCAAACTGAATTCTTTCTCATCAGACGACACAACCTCAGCTTTCACTCTCACAGACTCCAAAACGGTCTTGACCAACTCATCTTTAATTGACAACAAGTCGGGGTTCTTGGCTGTCACCACGGTAAGGAACTTCTTGGAAAAGTTTTCCAATCTGGTAAACTCCTCCTCGTTCCAGATAGCAGCGGTCTTGACAACTTCAGCCATACCGTTGATGAACTGTCTCGTTGGTAAACTTTCCAAGTAAGAAACATCAATGAAAACGTACGATGGCTGGTGAAAAGCACCAATAAAGTTCTTACCTAACGGGGTATCGATGGCAGTCTTACCACCGACGGAAGAATCCACCATGGCCAACAAGGTGGTTGGCACCTGGACAACTCTGACGCCTCTCATGAAAGTGGCCGCTACAAATCCAATCATGTCACCAATAACACCACCTCCGACGGCTATTATAACGGTGTCTCTGGTACATCCTTGCTGCAAAAGGAAATCTTCCACAGCTGCCTTTGTGGCTCTGCTCTTGTTGTTTTCACCCGGTGGTACGCTATAAGTCAATACTCTCGAATCTGGACGTCTTTCACTCAAAACTTTTGTGAAGTCACCAGTTAACTTGGAAAACTGCGGAGTTTTCTCGACATTGGTATCGGTCACCAAGACGTAAGTAGACGACGCCAAATTGTCGACGACTTCGGTGACGATATGGTCTTGCATGTCATAGCCAACATGGATAGTCTCCTTACCCAATATTGGCACTCTCTCAATTGACATCGTTTGGTTGGTTGGTGTGTGAGATGAAGTAAAGAGGTTACCGCTGAGTTATGACTAACTTTTTCAAATGTAAGACTTTTTTTTCACCTCTTTTTTTTTTCAGAGTCCTGCATGAGTGAATTACACATTCTGCGATAACCCTCGTAACGGGGTCGGATTTGCGGCCGATACAAGCGCGCGATCATGTGACATCGCAGATTGTATGTGTGTGTATTTACAGAATAACTACGTATATTTCGGGATAATAGTCTTAACAAACTCTAAGCACTCTTCAACTGGTAAGTCAGGATTGTCTAATTGCCATCTTAACACCTCGTCAATTGTAGGTCTCAACCACGGACCTGGTTTCATGCCCAAAGTCTTTGATAATGTTGTTCCATCGAGTAATGGTTTCACCAAGTCGACGTTGGTCAAATCCCAGCGCTCAATCTGGTTGAACAAGCTCTCGTAGTTGGCTACAACCTTGCTGACCACGCTGTTGATTTGTTCGTCGTTGATTAGCTCTTCGCTTTGTTCTGGGAGTGGGACAGGCAACTCCGCAGGTAACTCAATGACCAGACCTAGTTTATCAACACACTCCAAAAGAGCTGCTGCAAGCAAATTCATTGATGCATATCCAGGAAACTTTCTCAAGTACAATCCAAGATCGGATCTTTTAACCAGTTTGGGGTCTTCGAAAAACTTGGCAGCCCCGCGAGCGTTATAGCTTATAGCAGAAACCTTGGTAATGTCACTCTTCTTTGCAGTAAGTCCTAAACGTAGGAACTGATTGAACGCATCTCTGTTTGGTTTAAGGGCTTTGACTTGGATGTATGGTTGCAAAATCACTGCCAACCAGAAAATGTTCTTGAACTCATCATTAGATATTAGGCTGCCTAATTCGTGCTTCATTTTGATTGTCGAGTTCAAGATGATGTGTTTCAAGTTTGGGTAAATGAGACTAGCTATCTCCATGTGGGGTGCAAGTTGTTCACGAGCTCTTGTCAATGACTCCTTCTCAAATTCCTTCTCCAACTCTGGAACATAAAAAATGCTACTTGCTAGATCCACATAGTTAATCAACTGCAATCCATAACCCGGGTTCTTGCTAATCAATATCTTTCTCAACTCAATCTCCACTCTTTCTTTGCTGATCTTCGTCTGCAAAGCTACCTTGTTACGTTCATCCTTCATCGCCTTCAAAGTATCTGGTTCGATGACAAAGTTGAAGCTGCTGGCAAATCTAATCAATCTAATAATTCTTAACGGATCGTCTAAGAACGTCTGTATTGGCGGCAACGGGGTTCTCAAAATCCCACGTTCTAAATCATCTAAACCTTTCTTGGTGAAATCCTCAATCGTGTTCTTGTTCAAGTTGTAAAATAACGCATTCAACGTGGCGTCACGACGAACCGCATCTTCCTCCGGTGTGCCAAACTCGATGGTCGGCACCCTGCTCTCAAGCGTGTACTCTTCCGATCTCAAGTTCACGAAATCGATAGCGATACCAAACAATTTAGTAGTACAAGTCTCCAAATGTTTGGATTTTTCAGGATTCATCTTGATTGTGTGGATGTGGTTTGTGGATAGTTCTGGTTCGTACTGCTTCAAATACGCATGCAATCCATTGACAAATTGCTCCCCCGTGAGATGGTTCACCGCGATGTCGATGTCATGACTGTCATTCCCAAGCAATTTGTCCCTAACCCAGCCTCCAGTGATACGTAGTTCGAGGGGATCTTTGTTCGATTTGTTATAATAGTCACAGTACCCTACCAATACGTTGCGGATGTTCTCCTCAGGCGGTGTCAACACAATTGATTCATTCACTGGTCGTTTCATGGTACGCGTCAAATTATGAATAAATCTAATCGATTGGTGTAATCTTCTACTAAACATTCATCAAGTAAAGAAAGCAGGACCGAAAGACGTTAGGCGTGACCGGTTTCTTCCTTGTATGGGAACTCTATATTAGATGAGGCTCGTTGAATAAGAAAAGAAAAAAAAATTTGAGGCATTGAAAAATTAAGAACACGGTTCATGCACAATGGCAACCCCCCATGAGGACTGTTTACAACCTGGTAGAACAAGAAAAAAAATGTGTGACACATCAGCTTGGAGCTAATGTTAATTCATTTAAGAAGAAGAAGCAAAAAATATGAAACGTACGGGAATCGAACCCGTGTCCTCAGCTTGGAAGGCTGATGTTCTACCACTATACCAACGTTCCTGAGTAAGGATTGCAAGAACCGGGAATCGAACCCGGGGCCCAACGATGGCAACGTTGGATTTTACCACTAAACCATTCTTGCGACACAACCAGTCAGTCGAATTGTTGGATGCCCTAAAATTGCAGGTTTGTGTGGTGGAGTAGGATAATCAAGAAATGAGAATTCATGACTTACACTTTGAAGGGCTCAGTCGGGGGGGATTTTCACCATTCTTACAGTTTTCATTAGTCCTAATGGTATCCAAAAACCTTATTAGAGTCTGACAGTAGAATCTAATCTAGTTTAAGAGTTGTGTGGGTGATTTCGTTGAAAATAGTTGTACTCTTCACTCATCAGTGGCATCAGATTTGCAGCCATAAAAATTAGTAGAATCGGCCTCAAAAATTCCATTCAAAGTCTCAATTGATGGTTTCTAGATTAATGGGTTTCTGTAAGTGATTGATTTTTGCTATTCTAAACATTTATATGCTCAATTTCTAAATCGTATCCCCTATGATATGTTTTGCTACAGAATTGGTGCAAAAAGTTTTCAAAAATGGTCATCACAGCAAGTCTCAAGAAATCATCTTTTCAAATACGCTGACGTATTGGTTTGTCTTCGAAATTGCTATATACCTTCTAATTTAAACAAGAAAAGGCTAAATAAAGCGAGATTGACAATTTATCCAAATTACAACACTTCCATATAATTTACAATTGGAGACCAAAAACTTTATTGAAACTCTCCCAATTAGTCATTGTGATCTCTTCATTCTCATTGACTCGCAATGAGCAACAATGCTTCTGTTTTCATCTTCAAAACCAGACCTTGGTTTGAGTTATCCGACATAGCTGGGCATTACCGCTAGATCCAATTTTCAACAATACGGACGCATGTCTAAGTTGCAAGAATGGTTTAGTGGTAAAATCCAACGTTGCCATCGTTGGGCCCCGGGTTCGATTCCCGGTTCTTGCAATCTTCTTTTTTTTTCTTCATTCCATCTTCACTATCAACATTTTTTATTTTTTCAATGCCTTGAAAGATCATCATGGACTGGAATCTACGAACCAAAAAAAATACACCCCCAGACATGTCGTCGAACCCCAGTCAGGATTTAATTTTTTTCAAGGACAATTCATTGATATCTAGCGACATCCTCGCGTCACCGTATGCGTACTTATCCACGATCACATACAACCAATCGACATCGCCAACATGGTTAGTCAACAGTCTAATTGAGACGTCTTTGATCGGGAGTGCCAATTTGGTGAACACGGACCTCAAGAGAGTTGCGAAAAGGAGTAAGGCGATTGTGATTTCATTTATACATAACAAAGAACAGTACGTTTTGAACTGTAAGAAGAATATCGACTTGGAACATAATGGCAAGAACTTTACGTTTGTTGATTACTTTACGAAATTGTTCACGGAATTGATTAAGGACCCGGAGAATGCAAGCATGGAGGTGGGCAAGTTGTTTGATGTTGACGTGCTGGATGGAGTAGTGTTTTTGGAAAACCCAGAGATCTTGCTATATGGGACAAGTATCACTAGCGATGAGTTGTTGTTTAATATCATGAAGTTGAATAAGAAATGCAAGCAATTGTTTGTGATATCAGCTAAAGGAGAGAGTGTGTTTAATGATGAGGCATTGTTGTCTACGGATCCTGGTTTCAAAGAGAGTGATTTTTTGATTAAATTGTTCCACAGATCACAGCTCAATATTTCATTGCAACCGCTAAACACAGGTAGAGCCAAGGATATAACTGGAAGTTTGACTGTTTCGAAAGGTGCCATTCCATATTATAAATTACCCAACTTGAAGATCAACGAAAGAGAATACGTCTACAACGTAACCAAAGATTCTCAAATAAAACTATATTATCGTTAACTTCTTTTTCTGTGTATGTTGTATAAATCATCTAATGCAAACTCGATTGCACATCTAGTCCATAATAATGGGAATAGTGGCCAAACGGATCTTTCACCAACCAACACCCAATAAGGAATGTTCTCGAATGTCTTGTGAACATCAAACACTCTACCAAAATCTTGCATCAAGTATCTCAACTCCGGCACAATGGTGACTTCTCTGATTGACGTCAATGATTGCAAAGCTGATGGTTTCTCGTCGATAAAGAAACGCTTCATGAGATCAGGCAACATGCCAAATTTGTTCAACACCATTAATCTATGCTGAATTTCCAAACCTATCATTGTTTTGATTCTTTTCATCAAGTTGTAACTAGTATCCTTAGCATATTTCTCAATGTCTTTCTTACTCATTTCTCCTCCCGAAGATGTCCTTCCCTTTTTGCTGGTGTCGTATTTGACCTTTCCATAAGAGTGGTAATGTTTCAAATCATTACTGATTAAAGGTGCTAAATATGGTCTTGCCAAACTAATGACGAAATGGTTCACATTAAACAATTCAGTCAACTTTGTGTATGGCGACTGTTGCTGTTGCAAAAACATGGTTGTTTTCTCACCTTCGTGGTTACTTCCTTTGCTCTTTGATTTGAAGTATTGTTGATGGTAGGTAACATCTTGTGGTTTCAAGAATTTGACTTCAACGTCAGGATTCTGTAGCACAATTTCGTTATTGAAATCTTTAACGTAAAGGGCAACATCATCGGACAAGACACCAGTTCCAATCGAGGCGTAAATAGCTGTCCAAATGATCACGTTGGGCGTAGTTATGTAGTTGAGCAATGAAGGAACACATTGGTTGGTGGGGTGAACCACAATGTTCAAGATCTTTTCAGTTTTCATATATGCTTCTTCAAAAGTCAAATCGCCAATAGTATCACGAACAAATTTGAGAAACAAAAGGATGTCTTGGGAGTAGCCTTTCTTGACCACGTTCTCAACCACGTTACCATATCTTTCGTCAATCTCGTGGTTCAATAAATCAATGTTCTTCATCAAGTCGCCAATGTTAACCAAAATAGGAATCAACTCGTCATCAGTCAAAGTACAAACCAAGGATGCCACTGCGGCTCCAACGGCACTACCACCAATTATTCTTGGTAACAATCCTTTAAAGTACAAGGCTTTGACGACTCCCAAGTGGCACAACCCAAATAATGATCCACCTTGCAATAACAACGCAGTACGTCCAAAAGATTGTCTTGCATCGTGGAAAAAGTCCAATTTCAACTGTTTACTGTTCATAATAAATTGATCATTATCATTGTTCAATGCCTCATTAAGATAGTCCAAACAGTTCAACACTTCATTCAAGTACTCCTCAATTTTGAACTTGGTGCCCATATAACTCTTCAAGTATAACCTCTTCTGGGCAATACCTCCGAAGTTTCTAATCAACCCACTTCTCAACAACGACATTATCAACTGACTATCTTCATCCTGTCTTGCCTGTTTCAATAATCTCAATCTTTCGTCAATCAACACATAGTCGTAGTGCTTGGATATAAAGTTTTGCCTCCACAAGTCCATGTTTGTGAGCTTGTCAATCTCCGACGCCACCTGCTTCCACTCATTATAGTTATTGACAGTCGATAACTGCTTCACATATTCCTTCAACGGGTCCTTTCTATTGTAGACCTGGTATAACTGTTTGACCCAGAAGAAACAAATATCCACAAGGAAGTCTATCAAAGCCCAGATGTAGCTCGGGGTGTTGTTAATGATGAAGGCTATCAATGGTAGTATAGTCTGTGTTATTAGTCTCTTTATCATCCTAGGACATTTGCTCTAGTTGTTGGCCAGTGTGCTTGTTTGGCCCTGGGAGAAGAAGGAAGTTTCGTGCTAGTTATATACTTTTCCTTTGTATCACCCACACAGACACAGAGATTTTTTGTCATGTGAATGTCATCCAGCGAAAAAAGTTCAAATCTTGGTACGAGAAGTGGGGTGAAATTTTGCAACGATGGGCGGGACGAATGCGCCCGTTTTGCAGGATGAACATGTAAACAAGGTTTGTAGTTCATGAATATGTCAATCGGGATGGGATGCTCGAAGATTAAGGGGTTCCTTATCTGTGTCCATTGTTAGTTTCAAGAGAATCTAGTTTCTCACTCTTTGTTTGTTCCTCGGGCAGAACATGGTGGTGGAGGTACCAGTTGTGATGAGAGGGGAGAGCTACAATATGGAAACACTGGTAATCCAAGAGAGGGTGTTGGAAGTTTACAGGGATCAGGGGGACTACTGATACTACCATAAGAGAAGCTGCTTGGCCATCTATGTGGTGAGTTGCTTCCAAACTCCTACTAGGCTCTTGGCGGTCATGCTCTTCTTTGGTGATAAAACAACAGCTTTCACTATTCTCACCGTTTCAACCAGTGTGAACTCTCACCCCCCTGTCCGGCAACAAGCACAACATGTGCTTACTCTACACCTGATTTCTGTGGCCATTTTGCAGTTATTTTCTTGAATGGAGCGCTGGTTTTTGTGACTGTGTAATTTGTCGTAATTCATGCCATCGGAAAAACTAGGGAGTGTCAAAGGAAGAATCAGGGTCGCAGGGCTAGAAAAAAAGAAAAAAAAAGAAACGACAAGCATTTGAGGCGTGTTAGGTCAATACATATCCGATGATGGTTTCCGCTTGCCTTCTAACTGAGCCCTTTTTCCTTTTTGTTGCATCATCTACCGAGTCATTTTAAAGGTCTTACGAGAATAAAAGTAGCACAGTAAACACCAGTAGAGTCCGCTGTTTATTTCCGCATTGGGAAACTTGTGTGGCGTGGAGGTGCAAAACTCCGAAGTTCGCAGTAAACAAAAACTAAGAAAAAATTTCTTACATAATCCTAGGCATCGCTGGGCAGCAGGAGTGATGGGTTATATGCAGGCCAATACCAAATATTTTTCTCTCTACCACGCTCATATAAAACCCACCAACTCCCTCCTCCCCCCCCAAGGAGGGGAAACCCATTGGAAATACAGAAAATTTTCCAACCAATCACCAGAACTCACCCACTTTCTTGCCACCCGTTCTTTGCTCTTTCTTTTGGAAATCTTTCAGCCTATTGCTTTGTTTTCTTGCTGAATTCACTATCACCACCACCATGTCACTCACAGTAAGGAGCCTTCTACTAAAACAACCACAAACTATCAGCTGTGCTGCACGCCCCATTCTACAACAACGAGCTTACCTGTCCTCGATTTTCAAAGGTGCCAGAAGCTACTTCCTAGGCTTGAGCAGACGAATACTGGCAGAGGAAGAATACGACGACAACCCAGTCAACGAACTGATCCCCTATGTCAAGTATCCCTTGTTCACCACCGAACAACTCAAGAAAATTGCTACTGATAAATTCAAGCTAGAAGTGGGGCACGCTTCGTTCGGCTACCATTCTGATTCAATTGTCCCTTCCATCAACTCCTTGAGTGATTTGACGGACCCCACGCAATTAAACAGTTTGTTGCCAAGAAGAAGACCCCAGGGGTCGCCCAGTGATACCTTGAGTATCAAGGCTGGCGACGACACCATGCTTGTTTCCCCCAGTGTCATCGCGGTTGCCGATGGCGTCAGTGGCTGGGAATCCGACGGTAAAGACTCATCAAGCGGAATCTGGTCAAGATCAATGGTGGAGACCTTCAGTCGATTAATGACAGAGTACAAAATCAAGATCTTCCCACGTCACTTGCAGAGACGGGACGTTGAAGAGATTTTGGATGATTCCTATTTGCACACATCTCATTTAATGGATTTGCAGAAATTGACTGGGTCTTCCACCTTGGTTCTTGGCATGTTGAACGGTGACAAGTTGTCCATGGTTAGTATCGGAGACTCCAAGGTGTTTGTTATCAGAGATGGCGAAATCGTGGAAACAAACCACGAACAGATGATCTCCGAAATGTGTCCTGAACAAATAGGCACCAACACTTTGGACCACTTGCCTTCGGATATCGCGTGGATCGAGTCATTCAAACTCCAGGAGAACGATTACATAATCATGTGTTCGGATGGCATTTCGGATAACTTATACGAATGGGAAATTGTCGATTTCTTGAAAGAATGGGTTACTGTCAAGAAGTTCAATGTGAAGAATATCGCTAGTAAGTTATTGATTAAGGCTAAAGAAGTTGCTTTTGACGATTATGCTGCTACACCTTATAATGACAAAGTCAATGCTTTGAAACAGCCTCACCAACACAGTCAGGGTGGTAAGGTTGATGACATATCCGTCATCGTTGCTAAAGTCGTTCTAAATAATAAAAAAGGAAAAGAATAGATCAGTTTGGGGTTTTTTTGTCCTTTGGTTTTTTTGTTTTGTTTTTGCATATATAAATTTGTAAGGTTTTTTTTATATAACACGGTTTAATTTGGGGAGGAAAGAAAATGGGTCTAATAAATATTGCTAATAATACTGAATAACTTATATTCCTTTTAAACTTTATCTATACAGATGAAACTTCGGAGAAGTACTGTCTCAAAATCAAAGCAAGCATTTCTGGTAACTCGTTGATATCTTTAACCACGACATAAAACTCAAATGGGAAAGAATCCAAGTACTTGTCAACCTTCAAGTTCATTGCACCAGTGTTGGCGTCAGCCACATAGTTCACTTGCTGCATGTCCATGATTGATTCCTTGTTGTTGATTCCATCAATGACGACAAACACCATCATAATCTTCTCTTCTCTTGCCTTTCTAACCATTCTCAAGATAGTTTCATGGTCTTCACAAACACCGTCAGACAAGATTATTTGCAACTGCCATAAATCGGATTGACTGGTAGCCTTTGCATCTTCAAAGATCTGCAACGATTGGTTACACAATTGCTTCATGTCCGTCTTTGTCTGTTGGAAATCAAACCATTGGAAGATCTTAGCACCGGTTTCCTGAGAATTGAATGGTTTATCAAACGGATGAACGACTTTCACGTCTTCACCAAATCTAACAATAGACAAGCCACCGCTCTCCAATTGACTCAAAGCTTTCGATACCAACGCAATACTGTGGAATGCCAACTCGGTCGATTTACTCTCACTCATGGATTTGGAGTCGTCAACGGCAATCATGATTTGATACTGTCTCTTTGAAGGTTTGGTTCTTCTCAACCAAATCTTATCCTTCTTGAAATCAGACGCAATGTATGGAATAATTCTCTTCATGTTCAATCTCTTACCAGTCTTATAGTCACCTCTTAATTTCGTAGCCAAGGTAGGTTCCAAGATCAAACGTAATTGTTCACATAATCCAGAAGCTAGTTCCTGCGTAGCCAACTCACTGTCTTTCCACAAATTACGTGCGTCTTCCAATGTCATAGCTGGTGAGTCATTGTTCTCATCAAGATCACTGTTACCAATCTCTTCCATTTCGACATCATCCCCCTCCTCATCTTCTTCAATTTCTTTAGTGGTCATCATATCATCTTCCACTTCAGTGACCTTGCGTTCACCAATAAATGCACTCTTGGATTTGCCTTCAAAGTCAGCATCCGGGTTCTCTTCATTGACGTCAGCAACTTCATCTTCTTCAACGTCTTTCATGTCTTCATCAGCGGGTTTCATGTCTTCATCAGCGGGTTTCTCCTCTTGTTTGATTTCATCTTGCGATTCTTCAGGTCCTTGCTCTTCGTCATCGTCAATCGCCTTATCTTCGTCGATTGATTGCACTTGATCTTTGTCAGCTGCACCTAGGGCTTGAGTATCAAAGTCAGCGTTTTCACCATCAACGTGTTGGAATTCATCGGGTCTCTCTTTAGCAGACTCATCAACCTTCTCATCTTCTTCCGCTTGTTTCGATTCCAAAATTTCCTGCCTTCTACGGTGGAACTCTTTTAATGAATCGCCCAATTGCTTCAACGACTCATTAGCCTTTTCACGAGCATCATCTTGCACCGGATCTTCTTGTTTTTCATGTTTCTCTTGCTGCTGTTGTTCAGCAGATGCGGTTCCGGCAGCACCGATATCCTCGTTCTCTTCAACAACCTGGTTATCAGCACCTTCACCCTTTTCACCAGATTCTTGTTTAACAGCGGAATCCATATCGACGTCTTCGGTGTCGATATCATTAGCACCTTCAACACCTTCAGCGGTTTGCTCTTGATCAGATTCATTGTCGTTTCCGCCCTCTTCCTCTTGTTTGGTATTATTGTCTTCACCAACCGTTTCATCTTCGGAATCCACGACATCTTCATTGACTTCGTTCTCTCCTTGAGCCTCTTCTTCACCTTCCGCTTCCTGTTCCTCTTCGTTGTCTTGATCGTCTCCTTCATCCTCGGCACCTTCGTCACCTTCCATTTCTTGATCTTCTTCCGCCTCTTGAGCTTTGCCTTCTTCGTCATTAGACTTTTCCTCTTCGACGTTGACCTCATCATCAAGTTTATCGTCAAACTTGTCGTCATCGCCGTCTTCTTCGTCCTTCATCTCCTCATCATCGTCCAAGTTCATGTCTTCCGGCAAATCTAAAGTTTCTGTTTCAGGGACATTTTCTTCAAGTTGCTCATTCTCTTGATTCTTAACCTCGTCTTCTTGTTCTCCAACATCCTTCTCTTCGTCGGCTTCATCATCCTCTTTGTCGTCATCCTTGTCGTCATCTCCTTGTTGGTCTTTATCATTCTCCTTAGACTCTTGAGGTTTTGCACTGTCTTCCTCTTCATCTTCCATGGCTTCCATATTATCATCGTTGTTCGAGTTTTCAGGCATCTTATCTGAGTCTTTCTCCTTCTTGTCTTCCTTGACTTCTTCATCCCACATTTTCTCATCAATTGCATTAGGATCAAGGTCATCAATGTCATCAATTTCTTCGTCCAATTCATCGTCGCCATCTTCTTCCTTGTCGTCTTCATCATCATTATCTTGATCAGAGGCTTCCTCTAAGTTTCCTGCCATATCACCTTCGATATCAACAGCATCATCGTTTTCGTCCTCATTCTCATCCTTTTCCTTGTTTTCTTCATTTGGCTGTTGTGCTTGTTCAGACAAGTCTTCATCGTCTTCAACGTCGTTCGAATTATTCTGAGCACCTTCGCCGTCTCCCAATCCTGTACCGTCATGCAAGTTATTGTCGTCATCTTTCGAATCATTGGGCTTTTCAGGAGTACAGAACCCTTTAGTAGATAACGTGTAAAGCGAGTTGGACAAAATAAAAGTAGCCTTTGACAAATCGTAATAGTTTGACCTTGATTTTTTGAAAACTTGCAAACTCAATTTCATAAACTGGTTGACAATTGGGTACGTGAAGCTGGCCAAAGATGAAATCAATTGCGAAGCTTGAGAATTGTACTCAATAGATGCAGCCATCGTCACACATTTAGATAATTTGGAAATGATTGTCTTCAAGCGAAGATTCTTCACGTAATCGGATATTCTATGCTGCGACATGATTAACCAGTTATCATCGTCTCTTGAGATTTCCTCTTTCTGACATTCAATAACTTTTTGGACAACCAAGATTATTGAATTGGTGAGACTTCTAAATTCTTGCTCAACAGACTCAACACTTTCCAATGATTCCAATGTCGTCGAGTTTGTAATTTCTCCAATAGCTGTGTTGTTTGATATCCACTGTAATACAACGTCAGCAACAAAGGAAACCTGTGGGTTATCAACTTGCCACTTCTCCAAGGACGCTATCATCGAGCTATAGAAACCAACAAAATTTTCAACATACTTGGCAGTTTCATTCGAGAACACATTCTCGTCCATATTCAAACTCAACTCATTCAATTTGATCTTCAACTGGTAGAACAATTGCAGCTGGACGTCGACGCCGAATTTCTTGGCCGACTCCAAAGTAACCGTGGCATAATCTAACAACTTTGGCAACCAGAATTGAACGTGCTTGGTGATTCCAATATTCAACTTGATTGAATCGTAAGTACTTGCTGGTGTAGCAACCAACGATAAGTTGTTCAAATTTGCAAGGTTGTAAACGCTTTGATACAATCCACTCAAGGATTCCAAGGAACTAGCAAACTTCTTAATTGGAACACGCGTAACAATCAACGAATGAATCAAGTTTTCGACAGCTGACAACCCCTTTTCGATATCGACTTGTGGAACGTCTTCAGTTCCTTCGCTAACACTAGCCCTCAATCTTGGCAACAAGTCCAAAATTCTAAAAAAGTACGTGTCACTGTTCTCAACGAGTGAGCTATCAAATGACACGGAATTAGAAAGAATCAAGTTTATAGACTTTTGGGTAGCCAAAATATTGGAAGTCAAACTTGTTTTCAAACCAGATCTCCTAACCTCTTTGATGGTATCACTCAATAACTTCCTCTTCTGGGACTTCAAAGCACCAACTAACTTTTTGTTTGCTTCTTTCAATTCCGATGGAGTTTCCTTTTTGAGCCTATCCATTTCTGAAACCAACTCACTCGCAAACTCCAACAAGCTAGGCAATTCCTCTTTGGAAACTCTTTCAATGTAAACATTCATGTTGTTTTCAATCAACGTAAGATCCTGGAGTCTTCTTGGTCTTTCAGTCCACGTGGAGATTGCTCTAACAAGATTGCGTTCGTTACCGGAAACAACCGTTTGGATACCTGGCAAATCTTTGAAGTGTTTGACACCACCGGTTGACTCGGTGATACCTTGTTCGATGATTGGTTGCACTTGAGTGCTCAACAACGAACGGTACTTTCTAACAATCTTGTACAAGTTGTTGTGGGATCTTCTGGCACTTTGCTTCAACGCATCAATGTTCACGTCCTTCCAACTAGCCAACAAAATAACTTCAGAGACGTCCTTTTCTAGTTTCTTTTTGGACTCTTGAATGTTTGCTTCAATGGTGCTCTGGAATTGCTCGTAGAAAGTAACAAAATTAGCAAGTGAATCAACAATTGGATGAGACTTGTCAATTTCTTGGGCGTGATTCTTGAAAGCCTTCAACAAACTCAATCTACCCTTGAACTCTCCATAGGTGACCTTGCTCATGAATACATTCAACGCAGACAAGACCTTAACGGCCGACTCACGTCCTTCCGTTTCTTCTTCACCGTTTAGCAAAGGAATAATTATAACTTCAAACAAATGGAACCACCACTTTCCTATGTTCTTCTCCACTGACAACTCCTCAAACTTGAACAAGGACTTCCAAGTAGACAATTCCAATTTTCTCCAAGACACAATTAAGTTAGTCAATACATCAAACTGGTCCTTCAACGAGACTTGACTGGATGCATACTTTTGCCATTCGGCAATAAAAGTATAGATCTGCTCTAACTTTTGCAAGTATCTCCCTAAAGGCAATCTAATTGGATATGAAAGGAATTCATTGGTAGCAAAAACAATGTTCTTCAAAGTTGCGTGTTCCGGCCACTGATCTAATAACTTCTTCGACAAGTTGTAAACTGTAGTCATAATAGAAACAGCTCTTTTTACTTCTGATGGGTTAGCATCTTGATAGAAGTTGAACTCTGAAGTGGACTGGTTGAACTTGGTATGAGTTGACGCCAATTCGTTGACCAAAGTAGTTAAGCTTGACGAGCTGTTTGAAGATTGTCGTAATTCATTGCCGTATTTGCCCAACTGCACGACCAACTCACCACCTTCATGGGTGAGATCGGTCAAGCTATCCTTTTCACCTAACAAGTATTCTTTGATGTAAGCTTTTGCAATGGATTCGTAGATTGCTTCAAAGCTCTGGTTGTTCTTCTTTGCACCAGCTGTGTCAAGATCCAAGACGTCTTCGAAGTCAGGGAACAATTTCTTGAAATCACCATCGATATCTTCATCTGGGTCGTTATACTTGTACAAGCTCCCTTGTTGAATGGTTTCCTTCTCTTCCTTGATACGACGGAGTGACCATCTGTAGTACAACTGCTGGAGAGCTTGAATTAAGATGTCATTCGCTTCGGTGGTTTCAGATCTATGGGCAAATCCAAGTTTCATAAAGTAAGACATGATGAATTCAGAAACAGGACTATCAATCTTGACAGACTTGCTGAACTCTTTGGCAAATGGGAATGTCTCTTCAATACTGTTCAAATCAGTGAAGTTACTCACATCAAGTGACCAATCTTCAGGGTATGCATATTTACCTTGCTTCGAATCAATCGAAATCAATTCAAACCCTAACTTCAAACCATAGATGTATCCACACAAGATATCGTTCAAATCGGAGTACAACATGTAGTTCTTGTTCAATCTCATTATGAACTGCGACGTGTTATTCTGGAACATCTCGACCTGGTTTTCGCTTTTGTCCGACAATGATAATGCAGCTTTCAACAACTTTTCGATTGGCTCAACAGCAATATTGGACTCCATGATTGAATCCCATTCTTCGAACAACCCATCAACTGATTTCCCATCACGGTAAACTTTTGGATTGCTTGGCGCTTCCAATTCGGTCAACGACTGCAAGGTGGATTCCAAGAATGTCTGATCATCTCCGTTGTTGACTCTTCTTGCTGATTTCCAACTTGCAATGAGATTCGTTGAGAATTTCTGCTGATCTTCGAAAACTTTATAAAGCACGTACTCCTTGATGGCTGGATCGTATGGTGAACTTGGAACATACAATTGAATTAACCCACAAGAAAACAAAACCCATGCTCTACCTAAGGACTTGAGGTCAGATGTCTTCTTGGCAATTGTCAAAGCAGGAAGTAAGAATTCGGAGAATACAGTTATCAATGGGCTTTCCGGTCCAAACTTCATGGTGATGTCAAAAATGATAGCACCTGGTTCGCTAGAACTGTCAATGCCCAAAGTCTGCAAAATCATAGAAGACCACGATGATAATAACTCTGCAAACACATGCTTTTCGTCCTTCAAAATATCCGAGGAATGTTCTATGAGCGATTTGGAAACCAATTTCAAATCAAAGTTGGCTTGATCTAAAAGTTTACCGGAAGTGTTGTTGAAACCTAAAGTTTTACCCAAAACGGACACGATCAATTCACTGGTGAACAATTCCGAGATTCTGGACATATCATCTATCCACAAACTGTCAAATATTCCCGGATATGGCTTGAACGATTCTTCTTTGATCAAGGACATCATCGATCTTTCTGAAAAGTTGTACAACTTCATCAAGCCTTGATTGCCACCAGATAGTTCAACAAAGTTAGAAATGTTGGTAAAATCTTCAATGAACATGTTGGCCCTGGGCGTGTTGAAAGATTCAGAAACGGAAGACAACTCTGCAATTCCTTGTTCAAGCTTGCCAAAAATCTCCGATAGTTCGTCACGGTCGTATTCACCAGCAACAATGGAATTGTACAAGTCGCCTATAAGTTTACCAAAACTTGAAACAACTTCAACAGACTCAGGGAACTGAACTTTAGATAATTTGTCAAATTCTTCCATCAAGTTAAACAACCGCTGTAAATCTTCCCAAGCTTCAAAAGTCTGTGGGTATTGACCCCTGCAGGATTCCCAAATTTCGTTCATGGCCAACCCAGTCGTCAATTGAAGTTGTTGACTGAATGAAGAAGTGGCAGTCTTGAATTGACTAAGTAGTTCCTGATTTGTGGCCAAGTATTTGTGTGCCCATTTAGTGATGAGTTCTTGGTACACTCGCGACTTGGACTCGTTCTTGCCTTCCGCAGTTTTGGTTGTTCCAATAACGAGCAAACACAACTCATGCAATGGCTCGTAAACAACATCGCTGAACAATGTCGATTTGGTACTTTCATAGAAGGTTTTAGTAACGAAAGACACCAACAGTTTGACGAACGAGTAGATTTCCAATCTTGGACGTGACTTGATATCTCTTCCTAATTGGGCAGCTGCAGACTTTTCAATGAATGACAAATCATGAACTTTCTTATCCATCGCCATATGTTCAATCTTGGAAACCATGCTGTTCAACTTTATCACGCTTCCCAAAGTTTCAAAAATCATGGTTGACTCCGAAGTTTGGATTTCTGGGTGTTTCTCCAAGAGTGATGCAACAATATACACGTTAGCCAATGTATGGAAACTCTGGTACTTGTCAAAATGAACACTATTTTCCGTGATTTCATTAGCACGTTTGGCGGACCCACGGTACATCTCTTCCAATTTCTCAAGTAACGATGCTTCTCTGAACGCACTCAAGGAGGAATAGGTGGCAGACGCGTACTCTTTGCTCAGGGCACCAAATTCCGAACTTGCATCAACGGCTCCTTTCCATTTCGCAATGAAACCAAAGTTAGCCAATGGAACAAAGCTCCACAATGCACTTAAGCTCAACTCTCCTGAAGCAAAGGCGTCTTCAATCAAACTGAATGATCTAATCAACGAATCCTTGTCAAAGTTGAAAGTAAAGGTAGGGACCATCCTCTTATCTTCAATGGCCAAATCTTCAATTCGATCAGGCAAGTCCAAATCTTTTTCCTTCTTGATGCCAAGGATATCTGAATCAAACGAGGTCATTCTCTTGTCCAACGAGTCCATAAAAACCTCAATACCTCTGTTTCTCATAGCCCTGGACAACTCACCATACTTAGGATCCATTGTCAAGAATAATCTAAATTTTGGATGTGGTTTGAGGATTCTTGGCTGTCCATCTTCCAAGCTGCACTCGTTGATAATCAAGCTTCCATTGGTTTCCAACAACGAGTTCAATCTATCCAAGACTGATGGACTACACAAGTTAGCGTTGTCAAGCACCAACCAGTTCCCCTTCTCAACAGCTTGAACAAGTAAACCGTCGAACCATTCAAATTTGACACTCTTTTCGTCGTTGATCTTTTTCACCAACTGGTTCGATGCAGCCACAAGATCTTTAATTTCAGGGATGGCGTGGTAGGCGGCGAATTCTGCGAGGATGTTACGGAAATTTTCAAACGATTTCTGGTCGTGGTGATTATTCTCAATGAATGCAAGCAACTCCAAAGCTTTGGAGAGAATTTCCGAATCACTTTCTTGGTATCTGAGGTTTGTGATAACAAGTTTGTTAATGAGCTTGAACGTTCTGTCCAACAATGCGTTCGTTTCTCTTGAAAGATCAACTTGTTCATAACCACCCAAGATATCCATGGAATCAACATCGCTATTCATGGAAAATTCGTCGAGCTTAGCACCTAAGGACGTGGCCAAGTATCTCACCAAGTCGGTTTTACCCGAGTTTGTTGGACCAGTAAGAATCAACGGAATGTTGTGGGTAACACATCTAAAAGCGGTTTCCATAAACTCAAAGTTACATTGCAACGACAACAAATTGTTGCTTCCGTTCACATATTGGATCAAGTCGTTTCTTGCAACCAAAGATCCACCAGCTTGCACAAAGCTTTCGGAAATACTGAAATAATTATCACGTGACTTGATAGCACCAAAACTGGATTCAAACAATTCTCTTGCTCTAACGCGGTCGTCTGGGTTTCTGAATCTTTGGCAGATAATCATTTGGATGAAATCGGAAAGTTCAATATCTTGAGCAATACTGCTAGAAGTGTAAATACTTAACCACCTTAAAGAATCACGCAAGTTGAATTCCCATGGACTGCCTTGTGATCCCCAGAGCCTCTTGGTGACAACCTCCTCTTCCAATTTGGACATGAATTGAATCAACTTCGAACAGTCATTAGCATCGACCATTGGGAAAAGATGTTGGGAGATCATGTTGAGATCATCAGACTTCAAAGTATCAACATAGACAACAGTGAAACGATTGACAAAAGACTTTGGCAAACCTTTTCTTCCACCACCTTGATACTGAGGGTTCTGAGCGGCAAAAACAGTAAACTTAGGATGGCGCTTGAACGACTTGTCCAATTCTGGAATGTATGCTTCTCCACGATGATCCAAACAGGCATTCAAACCTTCCAACACTGATTGGGAAGCCAAATTCATTTCATCCAACAAAACCCATTCACCTCTTTGCATGGCTCTCAAGAATGGCGCATCTCTCCAAACAAACTCACCAGCTTTACCTCCTTCTGCAGGGGCATCTGATCCAAAAAGATCAACCAAATCTGTCTGTTCAGATAAATTGATACGAACCAATAGGTTACCTGTTGCACTTGCCAATGCCGTGATCAAACTGGTTTTACCAACACCAGGACTACCTTCCAATAAGATTGGTTTCTTGACTTGCATGGCTCTGATGACTCTCATAGCGTTGGCGGCAGTAGTTGGAGCATCCAAATTGAAAGATTTATTGTGCTCGGATCCTTCAATCACCGGAATCGAGAACAACCCAGCAGTAAGATTTTGAGAATTGACACTAACTTGGAACTTGGTGCTCGAGAACTCAGACAAGTCGTGGTTGGCAAAGGATGAGAGTCTGCCGACACACTCTTTCTTGATAGTTTGCAATCTGGTTTCATTCTCTGCCAAGTAAGCAGTATTGTTTGTACCGAGAGCATCAATGAAAACCATAGATGCACCATGGTATAAACCTGCTAATGCACTGGTTGTCGCATTATCGCAAGAGTTGATAAACTCAACCCAAGCTAAGATGTCACGTAAAGAAATAACACCATTGTTGGTGTGACCACCACCGAATTGCTTAGCATACCATTCTGAAAACTTGACAATTGATGACGTCAACTCTTTGTGGACAATCTTCGATTCAACAATTTGATGGACATCGTTGAAATCCTCCATCGATGGCACCCAGATTTCGGTGAATCTATTTCTCAAAGCAGGTGAAAGCTCCTTCTTACCGTAGTCACCGCCTGGGTTCATTGTAGCCAAGAACTCAAAAGATTCTTCGGCAGTAATGAAAGCATCATCCGTTCCCTTTTCTGCCAACAACAAACTTCTTTCTGGTTCCAATACGGAGTTCAACCTTTCCAAGACTGAGTCGTCTGCTAACGAGATTTCATCCAACAAAAAGAAGTCTCCCAGTTTCATAGCTCTAACTAATGGACCATCACTCCATTCAAAAAGCAAGGTCATGTTCTTCTTTTCTTCTTCGATTGAATCGGAAAGTTCTTTGAGCTCGTCTGGGATAGCCAACGGCTTGTATATAGCTAACAAGTGGTCCAAGGTGAGATCATCGCCAACTTTGATATCCAACTTGCCAAACAACTCAATCAAATGGTTGAACAATCTACTTTGGGTTTCAAACTTGTTACGCACTGGTCTTTGGGCACCCAACAAGTCACCAGTTTCCGTGTTTTGGTGGGCATTGACAGTGACCAACTCTCTACCCAAGAACTTTGCAATGATCTGACAGACGGTAGTCTTACCACAACCGGTTTCACCAACCAACAACAATGGTTCTTTGTACTTTATGGATGTGAAAACCAAAACGGCCAAACGACGCATAGCTTTTGTCCAGACAATTGATGAATCACTGTTGAAGATCTCTTCAATCTCCAAACTCCTGTAGTATGCATCCATGTCCAACTTCACCTTCATGACTTTTTCAATGGTCTTCTTGACAACTTCTTTCTCGTCTTCCTTTCTGACTCTTTCAGCAAGAAGCATATACCCATTGGCAGCCAACTCTTCGTACCCAACGGCATCTCTCATAGCCCATCTGAATAAGTCTCTCAATGTGGCAAAGGAGTTCTTCTCTTCGAACAACCTAGTCGACTGACGCTGGATAGATAACTGACGATAAACTTCCACGATTTTCTTACCATACGAAGGAGCAATCTGACATCTTTCCTTCAAGATAATCTCCAATTCGTCTTGAGGGATATCGTCAAAGTGCAATTCCAAGAATCTGTTTCTGAAAGCTCTGGACAACACTTTTCTACCACCATACAAACCTGGTGGATTTTGAGTGGCAAACAACATGAAGTCAGGATGTGGATGCACGACTTCTTGGGTCTCAGGGATAAACAATTCTCTGTTGTCATCCAACAAACGATTCAAAGCTTCCAAGACATCGGTTGGCGCAAGGTTCAATTCGTCTAAAACAATCCAATGACCCTTTCTCAAAGCTTCCACTAGAACACCTTCTTTAAATACCAACTTCCCGGTGGAATCAGAGATATAGGTACCCAAATACTCTTGCAAATCGGTGTGCTCGTGGTTGTTTATACGAACGAATTTGTGACCAGTGATGTTTGCCAAGTAGTTAATCATAGATGTCTTACCGGCCGATGTTGGACCTTGAATCAAAACTGGGAATCGCCTACCTGCCGTGGCCCTAACCAAGTTAAGCATGTTCTTCTCGACAAACGGAGTAATGATATAATGAGGCTGCGACACAACTTCACCAGGTCCGTGCTTCATCCAGTAATGCTTGAATTGGACATAGTCGTCCGGGTTGCTGGTTGGGGCTGGTGGGGCTTGGCTCATGACAGATTTAGCATTCTTAAGACGCCCGATCGTGTACTTGGTGATTTCAGGTTTCAAGATGTCTTCGGATTTTGCGTCAAGTAATGTCAAGAATGCCATGGAAAACCCTTCATAAAGCGATCTTCTCAATCCATAAATCGACACAATATCACAAACATAAGTCAAGGTTCTTGTCAAGGTACGGATACTGAAATGTGGCTTCTGGTTAGCTCCATCGACAATCTTGTTAGTCTCCGATAATTCTTTGGCCCTCAAGTACAACTCGGCGATATCGTTGCCAACCCATTCGTCACCGACGGCGAACCTGCCAATGTACTTGTCAATGATTGCCAATAAATCTTGGATGTTTCTATCAGGAGAGTGGACATAGATCTCTGTGAATCTTGAACGGATACTCAATGGCAAATCTCTCTTACCAACATCAGTGGAAGGGTTCATACAGCCAAAGATTCTGAACTCTGGGTGTGCTTTAATGGAATCAACCTCACCTCTTTCGGACAACAAGATAGATCTTTGGTTGATTGTGTCCGCAAGCAAATCCGCAATACTTTCCAAAGTATCGGAGGTTGCCAAGTTCAATTCATCCAACAACAACCATTCTCCGTTTCTAACAGCTTTCACCAAAGAGCCTTCAACGAAATTGAATACAAATGAGTTATCCAAAGTGGTTGCCTGGAGTTCGAATTCCTTGATTTTGGTTTCAAATTCCAACCATTTTTCTAGCAACACAGATTTCTCAAACGACTGCAATTTTCTCTTTTTCCGAGGAGCGCCATCGCCGTCTTCGCCTTCAGACTCCGGCTCAGACAATAAGTCTTTGGCCATTTTCAACGCTTCTGTCCAAAGCTTGATGACGTTCTTCCACTGGCTCTTGTTGAAACATTTGGTGAGAATCTTGGAGAACTTGGCATTCTTTTTCTCTGAGAAAGTACCAATGAACAAGTTCTCAAACATTTCTTGAATTGGGACAGCGACGGTTTTGGTGTTGACGGGTTTGTAACCACCTAATAAATCGCCCGTTTCTGTTTGCTGCGAGACATTGATGACTGTCAATTTCTTGTTCATCAACTTGGCGACTTGTTGAACCACGGTTGTTTTACCGGTACCGGTTTCACCAACTAGCAAAACTGGCTCCACCATCTCGATGGCAACACCAATTTGCTCCATCAAGCGGAGGGAGTGGTTAGTTCTTGCAAACGACGAGCTTTTGCTGCTCTGACGCTTATTGTACAATGCTTTGTCTTTGTTGCTCTTTTTGAGGGTTGCTCTACCAATCTTCAATTTCTGTTCCTCGTTGATAAACATTGGCACGTGTTTGGATAAGAACAAATTGATTCTCGAGGTCGGTATTTCCAAAGCTTCACCAATGGCATTTATCAAAGGGGTCAAAGCTTGGGGTTCAGTGATTGCACTGCCAAAGCAATCCACAGCCTCGGCAAAGATGTTGTCAAACACACTCGATTCGACTAACTGGTCAGGCTCGGTGATACCTTCCAACGAAAGCATATTGTTACACCTGCCGCAGAACTTCATCAAGTCTCTAAACGAAATGACTCTTGGATGGGAACCTTTGTTCAATGAGACAAACGACGAAAGGGAGTATATCCTGGTGATTTCGTTGTAGCACTTTATGAATGCACCAATAAGGTTGACCAACAATGGGAACTTTGTCATTAAGATATTCCTCAAATCAAGCTCGTTTGGGACTTCGACTTTGATTACCTCCCATAATCTAATACCAATCAAGTCAGGGATGGCGTCTTTCTTGGAATCGTTGGAGGTTCTAATCGTGGAGAACAATTGGAATCCATTCTTGGCTTTAATGACTTCTCCTCTTGAAGGTATGCTCAATTCTCTCTTTTCCAACAATGTCAACAATACAGACAACACTTCAGTTGGAGCTTTGTCGATATCTTCAATCAAGACCCACTTACCTTCTTGCACGGCGGAGGTCAAGACACCAGTTCTCCACTCAAAAGTACCTGGCTTTTCACCCGAGGCATAAGTACCTAACAATAATTTGGCATCTGTTTGCTCCCCAAGATGGATCTTGACGATGGAATCCGAGTATGACATGTAGCTGGCCAATTGGTTGATCAAGAACGTCTTACCCGCACCCGCTTTCCCGTATAGCATGACTGGCTTATTGTACTGGATGTTGGATGCCAATTTTCTCAACACTTCAACGGCGCTATTTGTTGGAACAAACTTGGTTTCTTGCAACTGCGGTTGATGGACGGATGATGTCAATAAATGAGGGACTAGGATACCACAGATGGAAGTCACAATAGGAGACAACAAGTCTGGAGTGATAGTGATGAAGTTTTTAGTTGCAGTTGAAAGAAACTCATTCTTCGGTAAGCTCAAGAAGTTGGAGATTCTCTTAGCTTCAATTAATGCAATAAAGGAGTAATCGATCTTGTCGTCTTCGTAAGTGGAGGTCAAATCAGTGTCCCGGAGATGGGTTTCAATCATTCTGTTCTTAGACGCTTCTGCTGCTTGCAAGTACAAGGAAATGACTTGGATTGCTAAGAACTTGCTAACACCGTATTTGTCTCCGTGCTTGTTGATGATCTGGTACAATTGCTTTGGCTGAACAAATGACTTGAATCTATCGGTATCATACTTTAATAATCTGAAAAATGCAAGGAGAATACTCTCTAATTCTAAAGTGGAGATGGTATCAATATGAGCCCAAAATTTATACTTTGTCAAGAACAACTCTAACAAGTTTAAGTATTCATGGGATACTTGTAGTAATCTGGATAATGCAAGCAAGACGATTGACCCTGGGGTAGTGTTGGTCGTCTTGATATGTGATTTCTTGTACTCGTTCTCAAACTCGGCCGTGTGGTTAATCCAACGAGCTATTATCTCCAAGAAGATCGGTTTATAACAATAATATATAGGCAATGTATGGTCTATGGCATTTAATGATAATTGATTTATATTCTCGTCAATGGTCAAGTTCTTGTTGAACTTGAATAATTCCTTCGGTAATGATTTCTTCAAGGGATAGTGCGACCTATAAGTTGAGTATAGATCCTCAACCTGATCTGAGCTGACTGTGATGTGATTATCCATTGTAAGATAATGCTTTGTTGTTGTCGTTGCTTGTATCTAAACTTCAGTTAGATCCCTCTTTTTCTTCTCTCTTCTTGGTGTAAATAAATTTTCAGTGCCGATGAGATGCGGGTGTTTATATGCAGTCACATAGTTAATTTTTTTGATTTTTGCACCAAACTATCTGACCTAATCAGAAATGTGGAGATTAATTGTGTATTATCGCTACTTACAATAGAAGAGTTCCGGCAGCACCTAACGTGATCCAGTAAACTCGAGGGGCTATCAAATTTGCAGCACCAGATGTCCTGCTTGTGGTGGAGTTTCCGTGATATCGGGCAGTACCATACCCAGCCGCAGCAGCAGCTGCTGTAGGAGCGTAGTAGTTACCATACCCACACGTATTGCCACTACAATGGTATTGGTTGTTACCCCAGTTTGTTTTCAGACCATTGCTTACCAAAGTGGTTCCACTACTGCCACTACTACCACTGCTTATGGAGCTACCACTGGATCCTCCTCTTCCTTTTCGTTTGACGAGTCGCAAAATTAGGGAGCTGCCTGGCTGTGCTATAGGGTTCGCGAAAATGTTGACACAGAAGGCTAGTATTAGGATTATTTGAGCAGCTAACATGACTATGGGATTGTGATTATCAGATAATGGCAACAAGAGAAGTCGTTCTTGGTATTGTTTAGGAAAAGCTAAAAGCTAGTTCGACGTTCATGGTGCAAATTTTTCTGCTTTTCGTTTGGGTCGAGGCTTAGTGCGCCCTATCACGCGTCGAAGGTTGGAATGACTAACGAGTCTACAAACCAAATAGACAGGCGGAGTTTAGAATGGGAGGCGAGGTTGTATCTATGTCCAGAGATGTTGGTGATAGGAAAGAGCCAGGAGTCCTGGACAAGTGAAGTCACGGCAGGGTGACTTATACGAATCAGCTGAAGCTTATCTAAATTAGCATCTTCGTTGCGATTTGTGGGGGCACAATAGCATCAACTGCGAACCCCCCACGATAACAAATCCTTCTAGGGTTGTTCAAAACGCCAGGAATAGAAGTCAATAATAAAGTTGACTCTTGTCATCATTAAATTCACCTAAAAGGGCCATATGATCCTGACAATTGTTTGAGAATAAGCAATTATACTTTCTTTATTGTTGGAACTGCGAAAGAATACTAAAAGTAGTCTTCCTGGTTGAAAGCAGTTACGCAACATTGCCTCAGAGATTACACAAGTGTCTCGGAATCAAGACACATACGGTGACACACAGCTTATTGTGGTATGTTACTGCTGAAGGTGAGCGTACAGATTGCGTACTTCGTGATAACGTTAAAGCGTCTCTTATTGATCTAAAGTGATAGTTACACAAAAGCCGCTCAACAGTAATGACGGAATCTTATCTCCAACAAGGAGAGCCAAAAAATAAACCACAAATTGGGACAATATTTCCAGTCCCTTAACCAATGAAACTTTTCAAGATGACCATGGGCAGATAAACCAGACAGGATGCATATAAATACGGAATCATCCAGGGGGGTTGTAATAGTCCTTCGAGTTCCCACCACAAACAAACCATGTTATTCTACGAAAAGAAGAACGCTACAACAGACATAAAGCCAATTAGTGAAGATGTCTTGTTTGACAACAACTCCGATTCCACATCAACCAACTCTCCCGCAGCAAGCAAAGAGACGGACACCACCCAGAGAAAGCTCCACAACCGTCATCTCCAGCTTATCGCCATAGGTGGCTCCA